>JAGDQP010010953.1:20782-41750 GCA_022664845.1 Lepisma saccharinum
CAGGCAGTGATACTTTCATGCGATTACAAACAAGCTTATGATCGATTGTCCATACATTACCTACGGGCAGTCTTAGAACGCTACGGGATCACGGGGAATTTCCTTGACTTACTAATATTTTTTTTTTTAGAAATCGACAAATACGTATAAAAATTAATTCAGGTTTACTACCTAAATTTACTGTTGAAAACGGGATTACACAAGGGAACCCATTATCACCTCTTTTATTCAGCATTGGCATTAGTCCTTTACTTCATAAATTACAATTATTGTCACCTAAAGTAACTATTTATCGTGAAAGTTTTACAGCACAGGCATACATAGATGATTTGATTCATTTCTTACCCAATCCTACATCCGTTCCACAGATTTTACAGATTTTACGCGAGTATGAAATTGCTTCGGGAGCCGTTCTCAATCCACAGAAGACAAAAATTCTTACTATGAACCCAACAAATGCTAGTCATTATAGGCGTTATTTTGAAACGCCCGATGTTGTTCGGATCCTGGGTATTCAGTGGTCACGCAGCCTCTCTACGTCCACTCAATTAACGTATGATAATTTATACGGAAAATACAGCGCGGTGATTCAAAGCTTTTTACAACGGGACCTCAACTTATATGACCGTGTCCAATGCTTAAAACAATACATTTTTAGCCTCATTTGGTACGTTGCTCAGGTTCTTCCACCCCCAAAAGTAATCATGACGAAACTTCGCAGTAAGGCCCTGTTTTATCTTTGGTTTCACCAACCGCTCAAAGTTGCCCATGACGTCATATGCTTACCGTATGCGGAGGGCGGCTTATATTTCCAAAATATGGAAACTCAAATTTTTAGTCTTGTCCTCCATCGAATTATTCAAACCTTATGTGAGTACTATGACTCCATCTCGGGTGTGGTGCTTGGTGCTGCGTTTGGTAGCATGGATTTAACTCTGCCATTATCGATTTATCCTTGGGGGTACAAATATCGATACTTGAAACCATATCTGATTGAAATAGCCTATAGTCTGAAGGAGAACGCACATTTAGATCAATATAATGTTAAAAGGCTATATCAGAGATATAACAATGTGTATCAGAGATATAACAATGAACAAGAACTAACCCCCATCCCCAGAATAAGTTTCCTCTATCCACAGCATCAATGGCATAGAATTTGGGCTAATATAAATGCCAAATGTATTCCTAAATTTTGTAAATCGGTATGGTACAAAGTAGTTCATGATATTTTTATGTCAACGGAAAAATTATTTTTATTAGGTATTACGCAATCAGACAAATGTAAACATTGTAATGTCACAGCGACCACACAACACATGATTGCAGAGTGCGTGCGCATTCAACCTGTCTGGAAACAATATCAAAGATAGCTAGGGCTGATTTGTAGAACTAATCCCCAGTACATTGCTTATGATCAATATATCCGTTTTCCTGCATTCTCTTTATATCCTGTCATGAAGCATAATAGTGTAATCTGGATAACAGCACAAACATTAAATTTTATACTACAAAAAAGAACTTATTATAGTGTAGAGGTGTATACCACCATGCTGTTGAGTGCGGCTCAATTTTGGCCTAAAAATCAACAGAAGAACCTGTTTGCGAATTACCTAACAGTGATAAACATGTAACTCTTTGATCTTTTTTTGTTGTTGTTGGTGTTTTTTTTTACTCTGTTTGTCTAGTCAATGTAGGTTTTTTTGCTGGTTGTAAAATTTCTATCTGCTTAACAGATTAGCATTAATGAATTTGATCATTAGCAATTCTTTATATATATAAGTGCAATGATATTTTCTTGCAAATAATGTAATTGTAAATAGCAATAAAAAAAAAGTAGCTACGTGGCGAGAGCATCTGATAACTGTGCTAGTGGACCCTGGATCGAAACCCGACCACCTGAACTTTTTTTCTTTTTTTTATTTAAAATTTTAAAGGAACATTACATTTTCTTCTTTTCTACTTTCAAAAAATGTTCTGCTTCAATGAAATACTTTGGAAAGTACATATATGCCCAATTTGAAATTTTACAGAGAGTAAAACGTTCAACCGAAAAGTGACTGAATGTAGGTTAATCCAAAAAGTGTAGGCAGCATTTATTGGATGAATGTTGTGTCTCCTATTTTTACAGTGTAGCCATTTAGCTGCGAGAGCAGTTAGTGCTAATGGCTTTCCGAGTGATATTTATAGCTAGGATTTTACTATGAAGGAGGTTAATAATTAACATGTTGATTTTATTACGAGGAGTATCTCGTGACAAAAACGAGAGATACGTTTGCTACAGTGTAAAGATATATACCCAACTTAATTCCCCTTTCCACCAATGCTATCCTTGGTCCACCAGTGAACTGTTTACTGTTCACAGTGCAAAAGCAATATAAACATTTAAATGGCGGGGCATTCAGTGACTAGCAAGTAACGTTACTCCTGTTATTGGATTATAAAATATCCAACCAAGGCTTAAACTTCATTCACAAAAGTACGTAACCTCAAAATTGCCAGTTTAGCTTACACGTCGATCGGAAAATGACCGAAGTTTTAGCGTAAAATAAGTTGAACGTTCACCGACAAAACACGTTGGCCAGTTTCAACCCATTTTCAGTTAACGTTAAGCTATTACAAAGAAAATGTTAAACTTTAAAATAAAGTTCAGGTTACCAATCTTTCCACTAAAGGGTTTATATTATATCCTCATTTAAGAGTAAATAGAACAAAACGCTAATTTTCGACTTTTATTTCTCCATAAAGCGGAGTAACTTTTATCAATTTCGTGTTTCCACTTTTTACAGTGAAGATGGCTGAAGGTTAGTGCTCTCGCTTTCTGTGCGCGTGTTCACAGCTTCAATTCTCGCTGGATCCATTAAACGGAGTGGTTTGGAGTCCCTCTATCAACGACTGTAAGTCCCGTCCTTAAAAACTTACCATCTCGTTTATGAACTCAATAACAATATTTTACTCGGATAGTAGTATCAAGATGCATACCTACAATACTAAAATAGTATTATTAAATTACTAATATAGATATTACTTATTATTATATTATTTTCTTTAGTTACCAATGGTTCGTGGTGTCCTCAAATTTTCAACGTTAATTCAACTCATTTCCCGACGTCATAAAATGAAAATTTTGCACAGCGACGTAAGTCGGGTGACAGTACAATATTCCATTGTTACATTCCTATATTTTTATATATTTATATATTTTAAAAGCATAATTTTTATTTAATATGGACTTCTTTATCTTAATATAAATACTAGCCTGCAACTGCAACAAGGTTGGGTTTGACTGATTGCAGAAACTCTTAGGATTTGGGTCACTAAACGTTACCTTGAGAAAACGTATCCGAACACCAAAATAATTCGAAAACAATTAATAAAAAGATTTTCAAAGGCATTCTTTTCTTAAACAATTCATACTAAAAAGTAAAGAATAATTTTGTTTATGTATGACGAAAAACAAAAGCATGGGGCGTTTCTTTTCACGAAAAATAATTCAATAATTGAATAACATTTTAAAGTTTCTATACTTTCAACATCTATTTTCCACAAGTTGGAACTTCGGAGAAGCGCCATTCTTGCGCCCAACCCTTCATATACTTGTCAACCAAACAGTGCTATAGAAACAAATTCAAGCACGAGTTTACTTCTCTCTATAAAGAAAGTGTTAAATATTTTGAAACAGTGGTTTCTGCTTAGATCGACTAGCACAGAGTTGTTTGGATAGTTATTGGTTTAATCATTTCAGAGCTAATAATACGAGGTGTGTTCAGTAATTATTGTTCCTGAAATGGAAGGAGCTGAACTACTCTTTTTGTACGTTAATATTAGTATTTTAGTACGATTATTATTCAAGACTTTAGTAGCAACGGTGTTGAGCAGTAACCAAATATGTCGAAAACTTCAATTTTACAGGGGAAACAAAAACACGTCGATACAGCCTATGCAAAGAAGTGACATACGAGTTTATTCTACTTCGCTTTGCGCTGTTATTTTTTCCAATTCCACCCGTCAATTTTCGTAGGTACGTGAAATAAATATTTCTGTATCAAAATCCAACAAAATCTCATTTTCACAGTTTTTTTGACAAACGAGGTTACTGCTCAACACCGTCGAAGTGTTAAAATTTCCGACTTCTGTCACTGATAGCAATAACATTATTTACGTTTTCAGGTAGCGAGTGAGTCCAAACTTGAACCTAACTAAGGATCAAAAGCAAGAACTAGTTCGTATATCAGAGACCCTTTTTAAGCTAAACAAGGAGCGGTTTGTTGACAGATATGTAACCATGGATGAAACCTAGATAAAGTATTACACTGTAAAAAGTGGAAACACGAAATGGATTAAAGTTACTCCGCTTTATGGAGAAATTAAAGTCGAAAATTAGCGTTTTGTTGTATTTACTCTTAAACGTGGATATAGTGTAAGCCTTTTAGTGGAAAGATTGGTAAAATTAACTCCATTTTAAAGTTAAACATTTCCTTTGTAATAGCTTAACGTTCACTGAAAATTGGTTGAAACTGGCCAAAGTGATTTGTTCGTGAACTTTTAACTTATGTTACGCTTAAAACTCGGTCATTTTCTAATCGAAGTGTAAGCTAAACAGGCAATTTTGAGGTTACGTACTTTTGTGGATGAAGTTTAAGCCTTAGTGGGATATTCTATAATTCAGTAACGTTACTTGCTTGTCACTGAACGCCCCGCCATTTTGAGTGTTTATATTGCTTTTACACTGTGAACAGTAAACACTTCACTGGTGGACCGAGAACGGCAAGGGTTGAATTGGCGGAAAGATAAATTAAGTTAGGTATAAAGCTTTACACTGTAGCAAACGTATCTCCCCTTTTTTCACGAGACATTCCTCGTACTAAAACCAAAAACGTGTTAATGATTAACCTCCTTCGCAGTAAAACCCTAGCTATAGATATAACTCGGAAAGTCAGAAACACCGACTGTCTTTCTAGCTAAGTGGCAAGAGCGTCTGACCAGTGTACTTGTGGACCCTGGATCGAAACCCGACCACCTCAACTTATTTTTTTTTTATTTTTAATTGTAAAAGAATATCGCCTTTTATTCTTTTCTATTTTAAAACATGCTCTGCTTGAATGAAATACGTTCGAACAGTCATATATATACATATACATATATGTATATAAATCATATCGCCATTGTCTTTTATTCACAGCAGCTCCCCAATTGTCCTCACGATGCTGGGTCAACACCGAAATTTTTTAGCCCCCACCGGGAATCGAACCCGGGACCGCTCGCATTGAAGTCGAGCGCGCTACCGACTAGGCCACGCAGGAACTCATATATATACACACGCATTTTGAAATTTTACAGAAGGTAAAATGTTCAACCGAAAACTGGCTGAATGTAGATTAATCCAAATAGAGGAGGCAGCTCAGCTGCCCCCATTTTTTTGGACGAACGTTGTGTCTCCTATTTTTACAGTGTACGATCCAGAATGTAAGGCGCAATGCAAGCAGTGGCGCCAGGGATCTTCCCCTCCCTATTAATTCAAATTCGAAGCTTCCGTTGGTAGTTCTTTGGAAACAATGTTTTGGAACGCGAAGACTGTTCTCCTATTTGATTATCTAGAGCAAAGGCACACGACCACTGGATGTTATTATGCACAGTTAATTCCAAAATTAAGAGATACAATCCAAGAAAAGAGGTGAGAAATGTTAATCACAAAAGTTTTTCTGCACCTAGATAATGCACCCGCCTACAAAAGTCATCACACAATGGCTCCAACTGAAGCTGCAGTTTTCGAACTACTTCAGCATCTTCCATACTCCCCATATCTTGTTCCCAGCGGCTTTAGTTTGTTCCTTAACTTAATCAGGGACGCGTGCTTCACTTTTCTTCATTTCCACTACCTGGACTCACTCGCTACATTACAAACACAAATAGCATTATCAGTGTCAGTGATAGAAGTCTGAAATTATTCACACTTACTACTAACGAATTGAATAAGGAAATACTTAGGTACAAAACTCGTAATTCAACTCCTTTAATGTCAGACAAAAATTGTTGAACACCCCTCGTATGGTTATGTTCATATTGTTATTGCCTTTGACTTCTTCATATTTTAGAAACTATTTTGCGGTCAGTGAGACTCTCTGTAAGGCCCGAAAGCGGGCACCGAATAATTCCTTATCAACCAGAAGTCAGATTATTTGATTTCTTTAAATTATTTGCATGGAATTAAAAACGTATTTGCTCGATAACCACGGTTTACGAAAATACAAGGGGAAGTCAAAAAGTTTCCGTAATTTTGTTGTAGCTCTTTATTACCACAATATAAGTATACACTTACTTAATCGCCTTCCAAGTAGGCACCCAAAGAACACACACACTTGCTCCACCGTTCCTGCCATTGCTGGAAACACCAACGAAAGTCCTCTTTTGATATCTTCAGATGTTCAGCCGTCGCGTTGATTTGATCTTTTCCACGGTGGCTAAATAGGATCCGTAGCCAAAAATCTGATGGTGCTAAATCCAGTGAGTAAGGAAGTTGCTGGAGGACTGGAATTACCATTTTTGCTAGAAAAGCCTTCACAACAATTGATATGTGGCTGGGTGCATTGTCGTGATGCAGTAACCATCCTCCTTGCCATCTGCGGTGGCGTTTTCTTCGGATTCTTCCCTCAATTTTGTCAAAACTTGGTCGTAGAAAGGGCCGTTAACAGTTTATCCACCTGGTATGAATTCATGGTACACCAAAGCTTCGATATCGAAAAAAGCAATGAGCATCACTTTTGTTTTGGATTTCACATTACCTGATTTCTTTGGTTGGGGAGAGGACGTTGTGTGCCATTCTGATAACTGCATCTTTTGCCTCCGGGTCGTAAGCAAACACCTCATCACCAGTAACGACTTTCTCAAGAAATGTCGAGTCTTCCGTGCTTTTCTCAGAACACTCACCGACCATCAACTTCCGACATTCCATTTGATCCGAATTCAGCTGCCGCGGGACAAACTTTGTACTGACACGTTTCATCTTCAAATCCTCAGACAGAATTGCGTGAATACATCCATGAGATATATATCCATTTCTTGTACCAATTTCGATTGTCATTGTTCGGTCTGATCTGATTAACTGTTTCACTTTTTCGAACATGTTTATTCTGGAGGTTGACGGTCTACCACTGCGATGCTCGTCTTACAACGATTCCTGTCAAGTGTGCACTCTTAAATCTTGAAAACCACTCGTAAACGGTTGTTTTCCTTAAAACATTGTCACCATAAAGTGCTTTAAGGCTATCAAAGTGTCTGAAGCAGATTTCCCCAATTTCCCCATGTTTGCTCGAACTGCGATATTGTGCTAATTGATTACCACACACTTGTACACTACACACTCAGCTACACTACTGGTACACTCCCAGTTATGACTTGTTCACACTTGTCAACTTCACAATTAGGCAACCTAAGGAATGTACTGTACAAGATTTATTGTGATTGCATCACAAATGCCAAACCTACAACTACGTTCCGGAAGCTTTTTGACTTCCCGTCGTATGATGCATAGATTCTCTTGAGTTACGACAGTCAGAAATTTATTGTAGGGGCTTTCAGACGTCATCTTTTTGGATGGCATGTTCCCACTTTTACATCGTGTAATCTTGTCCTTACTCCTTTTCTAAATAATGTTGAAATGTTCTTCGCTATGCGGTGGTTAACAGAACAGAACAGAAAGGGGGTGGATAAGCAGGGCCCCCGAAAGACCCGCCCTGCTGAGTGACCTCTCTCCAACTTCTACCGAGGTCTCCGCATGCAATTAGTAAGGATACTAAAAAGCAAGGATCTGAGGTATTCTAGAGATTTCATAAGAAATTTACCACTAAATCGGGAATAGTGAAAGAAGGTGAAAAAAGACAATAGAAAAGGGGCAAAAGAGCTTTGATAGAGGGAAAAAACCCGGTGATGCCGGGAAAAACCCACTACGACTAAAATCTACTGGAATGATGTGACCATATTGGTTGGTAGGTATGTAATCTGAGGTATGAGTTTGTTAGTTGGAAAAGAACTAACTACGGTCTAGAAGAGTAAAGGAAGAGCAATGGGGAGGGACGAAATGCAGAAACAGTGAAAAATGCTCCACAGCCGCCACAGGCATGCATACTGCCAGATTTTGTATGTGAGAAGCCCCGGCGACAGCGAAGCGACGCACCCCGTGCCTGTGGTGGTTAATAATAAGTTCGTGTTTTTATTTTCCACTGAATTGAATTTTGTTCAATTCACGGTATATTTATTTTTGCCAATCAATTTCTCATATTATATTTGCACGAATACGTTTGACAAATAAGTTTCTTGTACAATCTGTCCTTAACATATTATACTAATAAAATGCCGGAAATGTAGGACGTTTCCTGCAATCTGTTCACCGCTAATTTCTCCGAGGTTAGGTTACGTAAAGTTGGATTGTTTTATGTACGCCGTTCATAAATACACTTGCATGCTTACCAAACCTAATCTTCTAGTTCAAAATATAATGTCGGGAATGAAACAGGTAAGATCCGAATTGTGCAAATGTGTATTCCTGTATTCCTAAGTTTTGATTTCGAAAACAATGTTTCTTACCAAAATATCAAGCAAATCGTTCATCATTTGGTAACCATTTTCAATTTTCATATTACTTGGTAGGAAGGTACAATAGATATATAAAATGTAGAAGCTGAAATTTGAAAGTAAGGAATTCTTCTGTTCTACAGTGTTTCATTGTGGTATCTTAAATGAAAGCTAGCCATGGTTGTTTACCAACTTTAGATTAGTTTTCCTTGCGCTTAAAGAAATAAATTCGCAATGGTCCTCCGTTTTTAGATCATTAAATATTCTCCGCTGTTAAAAATGATCTGGTAATCCTGTTATTATTCTACAGAAAAGAAAACAATTGTATACATTCAATCAACATCAAGAGAAGGAGTATTCTGCAATATTGTTAAATTTAAGAACCTGATAAAATTTAACTTTGAGGATTTCCACGAAGAACTATGAAATCCAATACTTGTAGTACGAAATAATAAGGGAGAGATCATAAACTATATATTCTAAAATATTGTTTACTATGGTATAGATTATACGCTGTGAATCTGAAAACTTACCAACTGTGTTCTGAGTAGTAATTTGGTTCCAATTTTGTATTTTGTTAGAAACATTGTGTTTATATTAACTTATTCCTTTTAATAATGCAGACTTCTTCTTTACAAATACATAAATGAGTTTTTAAACTGACGAAATTATCTACAGCGTATTTACGTATTTTCATATGACTACAATGTCTTCTAATTTAACATGATGTATAGCAACAGTACAACTATTAAAGCAAATTCATTGTTTCTATAATGCAAATAATGTATTCAATAGTTGAAGAATACAGGAAAAGAAGGGTATGCTTACTTTTGAAACAAATGCGTTAGTACTCTTAACACGTACTAAACAATGAAATTTAACCACTAAGAAAGTTCCAATACAGAGGCTTAAATAATCCTCAGGGTACAGCGATTTTTAGAATATTAAATGCATGGGAGAGTTAAACTTTAAAATGTGCATTACGAGAAATCACCTTTATTGGACGCCTTTCCCTGTAGTCTTCACTTTTCTTCACTCTAACACCGTGCAATTGACATTGTTCATCTTCTAGGACTTTAATATATTATTATATTTCTATACAGCAGCTTCATTGTTATCTAGTTTCGGTTGAGAGCTCCTTATCTACGCACTAAATTTTTGCAATAACTACGGTATTAATTGTTTATCAATAAAGTAATGATATAATTTCCAATAGGCTATCAATTCGCTAATTGTATGATACGAAAATTATATCTTCCATAGAATTCATCCATTGTTGGTTACATTTTCCTTGGATATCGTACGATTATAGCACATTTCATTCGCTCCCGATGTAGAAAATAATTTAGGATTTCTTAATTCAGAGACACGGCAACTCCCTAATCCTTGGTCACGGTAACAAGAACTGAAAGGGATGACTAGAGTCGTTCAATTTTTAACCGGGTCACGGGTCCTATGCTTGGGACCCGGTAACCCAATGACAGTAATGAATTTAGGGATGGCCCAGGAGGAAAGTCTTCCCCCACCTCACCCCACCCGCCAAGGGAGAATCAAAATTGCTTCCTGGGAGAACTCGTTGAATTTGCCTCATGCATTCTACACTGCTTATCCATGACACTTTAAAGAAACTTAAGATTTTCTTATCCTGCTGTACACGACTGCGTCCCACATAATTACGAAGAGTCTTTCTTATCACCACTGAAAGAAACAAAAATAACCTTTTTTATAGTCTGATCATTTAGTATTGTGTGTTTGATCAAAATAAAAATTAACTAGGCTAACAGGCGTATATGTGAATTTTTCTGCGGGAACCACCTACGCAACTTTTCGATGTCAAAAACTTTGCGTCTCACAAGTAATTCTGAATCCCATGCAACTTATAGGTGCTGCGGTTTGCAAGTGTTTGTTAGCCTTTTCTTGTAGCTAAAGGGCTTGTTGCCACAATGATTTCCATCCTTTCATTGGCGACTACAGTAGAGAAAAGTTTTGTTGCCATGTATTTGTTATGTATTTGGTTCTTTTGTCTCTTCTTCAATATATGCGCATGTATATGTGTATATGTATACTACGTATGTATATATACATATGTATATTTATGAATGTTATGTCCTCTTGAACAGCCTGAGAATGGAATAGATGTATGTGTCTCAGAAAATTTCAGAGTGGGGATTTATTGTTCTCGTATTTGTAGTTCATAAATGGCAATTCCCTTGTTAAACTTGCTTTGTAGTACACACATTTTTAATAAAAAGTTTTTTTTGGGCACTAATACATTTGTTCAGGTACTACAAATATGTGTTGGTCTGTGTGATTTCAAGGTTTTAAAGATTAATGCCTACCTTTTATTACACACAGTTGTTGATAATATTTTGAAAGATGCCACTCTGTTTTTCTAGATGTTTCAAGTCACTGTTCATCTGTCCCTCAAATATCATATTTGATTGTATTACCCGTCTGATCATCTTGTTATGTGCTATTCTGTTCTGCTAATACAAATGTTGCTTTTATGATTTTAGTTTTTGGTTTGGACTTGGTTCCTTGTTAGTTAACTAAGCACTTGTATTATTTAAGTGAGTATGGTAATTCAGTAGCACAACTCACAGAAATGTCTATAGTAAATGCTTCCTTTGTATCTGCGAATTAGTGTGATATGAACGTTAGTAGGTACTTTTATTATATTTTTTGGGTTTTGAAAGTAATTTAGTCCAGGTTTTCACCAAGATTGGCTCAGTAGCAGCACTTGTAGACGCATAAGAAGAAGCATAATCAACAAAAAGTTGGAACACATCTTATATGTAAAGCTCAAATTATGTCCCTTTCTGTCTGTCCATTCGCAAGTCAGTGTGTTCTTATTCGATTTATATTTCCCTGTTGCTCGGCCAATCTGCACTTTGCACGGATCTTGCATTTAAGCAGAGAGTGAACGTAGACTAAGTCTAGCTCTGAAATGTACAAAGTCCCGGTGGACATACTTTACTGATTTACTGATACAGCTAACACAAATGTTGTGGGTCATTTCTTTGGAGAGATCTACACCAAAATTTTGATGGCTTCATCATCTGACCAGGGAAGACCATCGAGTATCTCTGGATCCATAGTGCCTATATTTCTTAAGATCCTGCGGCTGCCCTCTCTACCTCTCCCGCCTATAGCCCAGATAAAAGTGAGCTTTAAGTGGTTTGAACATGTAACCACCCCGAACGCTGTCTGGTACTACACTAGAAATGATATTTCCAAAGAATGACGAAATTAAAAGGTACTCTTTAGTAAACTACGCTTATTTTGTTAAGATATTTGAAAAATCAGCTCCGATTTTAAGTCTCATGAAAATTACCATTGAGAAACTAGGCGATGAATATCATCCTCGAAGAACTGATTGATCTTGGAACCAAACCAGCCTTGAACAACTGCTGCCAGCTCTCCGTCCATAAATGTTGCTTTTAGGAGACTACAATTGCCCATCCCTATGCGCAAAATATACTACGAATTTTGCTGAGAAATGTTTGACCCTTTCCCCCTACAATGTAGACCTGCGCCAACGTGAGCTCCATACTTTTGATACCCTAAAAAAATTCAATAAACGATATTTCTAGCTAGACTAAGGAATGATAGGGGCTGTTTAAGACTGGTTCGGTTGCCAACCAGACACCTTCCGTAAAGCCATTGTTTCTCAGTGGGAGAAGTGATGTTATTTAGATGAAATTATGTTTAAATGTCTAAGCGAGATAAGACATCAATAAAATTTATATTCCATTTGACCCTCTCTTACAGAGCTTCGACTAAATAATGGAGTAATGGAAGCACTGCTTACTATTACTGTATAATTTAGTTCTTTTATATGGCACTCTGGACCAAACTGACCTTTTCAGCTGCTGATGAATATACTTCACGTTTTAAAGATATTTGCAGAATGTTTCAGACTTTATTTATAAAGAAAGTGAAAAGGCACAGACACACACGAAGAAAATGGTTTACTGTATATCTCGCTTTAGTGCTGAGAAAATCTCTTGAATGTTTGAAATTTTAATGTTTTTAAGTAATCTTCTCAATGTCGTGACATATTCAACACGACTTTAGTAATGTAACTGCAACATATCCGGTTTTACATATAGCTGTGTTGAACGCAGGATTTCCATGGGAGTTTTCTACTTCTTTTGTCATAAAATTTAATAGTTAGTAGCGGGAAGAGGAATTAAACTTATACGGCATGCACTCTTACAGAAGGCTCTTCATGAACAATGCCAGAAATTACGCAACATTTTAATATTTTTTGTGTAAAAAAAACGTCTTGTAGCAAAAAGTTGTGCGAGGTCTTCCTATAGTAGTTCCCTCATAAAGTATTAATTTTATTTTCTTATCTTCTTTAAATACCTTTTAATGTTAGAGCACATGTGTACAATCTTAACGGAAATCTTTTAATGTTGCTAATTAAGTAATTATTATCAAGTGTAGAATAAGATTTTTAAAAAGCACTTACTGAAGCACACTCACGGTATGTCAGAGCGGTTTATTTATTTAATAACGTTCGCGTGCTTATGCAATATTTAAAAGCTGTATTGTAGAGAATCACGAAAAATCTTTATTGCAAGAAACAAAAGTGCGTAAGAGATTTCCTTCTTCAAACTTGTTTAGAAACAAGGAAAACATCTTAATAATGTAGGTAATATCTGGTTGAACCAAAGGAACATTCATAATCAGCCTAAAGAACTATTTAAAATAATTATAAGATATTAAATACTATATGAACTAGTTGATTAACGTTGAATTTTGAATTTGAAACTTACGTATGACTTTTAGGCATCAAAGACTCAGGCTGCAATAAGGAGGGGAAAGAGTGCGTGGAGGTGGAAGTCAGGGTCTAAGTTGATAGTACCATCCCGGCATTTTCCTGGTGTGACTGAGGAAAAGAAAACCTAGAGAAACCATAGTCAGGATGTTCTGTCTCTGAGAATGATTAATGTTCTTTTCTCAAGTATATTTTCGCAAGATTTAATTTTCCTTTAACTACTCTATATTTAGTTTTTTTTAATGGCATATCGTTCATGGTGTTTTTAGCCAAGGGTGAGATTACAATAGTAGTGCGTCTGTTAAGTGTTTAGACACCTGGATGTTATAGTACCCGGGGCCGGTTCTTTAGGTGATCTCGCTTCCATTGTTTATGCAAGAAAGATGGGGAGAACATAATTTCCCAATAACATCACTCACGATGGCTAATATGATATTTATTCTTTACATGGATTATTAGGCTATTATTGTACATGTTTGCTGTTCTATTTATATTTCGATATTTTTTGTGTAAGAAGTTACATAGTTTCTAAATTTGATAGAGGAGTTTGATTTGAGACAATGTCAAAGACTTACGAGTTTCTGTTTGGAATTCATTATCCTTTTAGTGAGTCTGATTGGTCTTTTCAAGCGTGCGAATCTCCTAGTGACAAGCGAAAACATTTTTGGAATTAGTACTGTACAAAGGACATAAATAGACCAAATTTTCCGTTCAAAGTCTCAAGTTTTGTACTTCAGTCCAAGTTTCTTAAGACAATAGATAGCAGAAATAGTCTGTCTATCTTATTGTCTGCAATATGTACTTTCTTAATTGTAGGATGTCTACTTGAAGTGTAGAAGCAATTGAATTTCATGGTCAAAAAAACCTAGAGTAACAACGATTTCTGAGCGGTTTTGGGTAAATGATTTTATCTTGACTATTTATATAGACGTGTGGGAACTTTCACAGTTGCTATTACATTCAAATTATTTAATAAAATTTCCATTTCAGTTTTTTTTTTGTTTGTTTATTCATTTGAGGAACTAACCAATCAAAATTTATATCACTGCATAGAATTGCGCGTTTGTATTTTTATATACTATATCCAAAACGATTTCAATATTTTCCATGGAAATACAGAAGTTACTTCAAGGAGATCTATAAAAGTAGATCTCCTTGAACGTAAACGTAAACATGTATCATTTCATGGATGCCTGCTAATTCTATGTGATATTTAACACATAAAAATTATATTGTTATTTAGATGTCACTAATATGAGAGTGCACAAATGTTCAAACATCATGTTAATTAAAGTTGCTAGAATAACTACACTGAGAGAAATTTCCTGCTAAATTTAATCGTAAACTACAACTGATTTGTGGACAGTTAGACGAAAGTAGAATTTAACATTTCGCTTCATGTTAAGTTTGTAATGGTTGTTTTACAGTAAAGTCCGAAACCAAATAATGACGTCATAATGAAGAAGCAAGTATGCTTTATGTAATGTGTTTTTCTCATTACTCCTTATGGAAAAAAACACAAGCACAATGCTATATTGTCATTATGATACGCAATGATCCCAATACAGTAATGATGATTTAGCAGTACGTAATGTTGAATAATCCGTATGCAGGAAAATTTACCCTTCACCCTAACAGTATCTAATGCTACATTATCCCTATACCATGTACTTCTACCATTGCGAGCATGGGAATTTTACAGTACGTAATGTTATATTAACCGTATGTAATAAAACGTAGAAACGTGTTGACCGTCAAGAAATGTTAAAGGAAAGTTTTAAATTGTTTACAGTTTTTGCAAGTCTGGTAAAAGCAATAGTTTCAATATGAGTAAAAAGGATACTGTCAGTGATTCCGCCAGCCCCCGTCTCCTGTAGAGGTGTGTCACCACCAAATCCTCGAGAGTACTCATCCGACCTTGAAATTTTTACGGTGAAAAATCGATATAAATTATGCAACACTACAATTAAACTCTCCCAATTTTGACTTTACGTCCCCCAGAAAGTGAAAATCTGGCGAAATCCTTGTATACTGCCGAGAACAGATAATAGTTCATACGGAAAAAATGATGAAATGATACAAGCAATAAAATGATCATAGACAACTACTTGCTTTTGAAACGTATATTGCTACATTGAAAGATTTATGCTTTTACAAGACTTGCCAATACTGTTTAAAATAGACAGTTTAAAATTTTTCGTTAAGAGTTATATCTTGATAGTTAAGACGTTTCTACTTACTAAGAAAACTGGTAGATACTCTTCAAATTTCCACACGGTTAATATACTAACTATTTCGTCATCAATATTGGGATTTAATAAAGGATTTTCGTATTTATTTTAATGAGAACTCTCGTTTGAAGCAGCAGTTGCTTGCCACAGCTGACAAGACAACGGTATGAACGAAGCGAATGCCACCACTGTTGAACGATGAAGCCAGAGCTCAGATCTTTTCCGCGTTTAGAAAGACAACGTAACAGTTTGTATAGAAAATGCCACTAAGCATGTTATGATATCCTTACACCTTCAAAACAGACATTATAGTAATGATATTTTAACATTACATTTTCTCCTGCGAAATGTAAAAATATGCATGCATAATGCTCATTTACCACTAACGCTTTCATGGTTTTTTTGTTTTAAAAAAAACGTATCCTAAGTAGTTTTTCCATGTCTTCGGATAATTTGCCACCTTGTAATGTTATTTCAGCTAGTTCGATAATTGGGAAAGACGTATTTCCTTCCATTACGGTACTCGTCAAATTACATTACGGATATAAATGAATCCACTCTCAACGCTAATTCATATGTATTACTGTTAAATCACTTTTAACACGAAGCGAAATGTTGTTTTCTATAAACGACTCAGGAGATCATACAATTACCCCGTAGTTTACATCCAGAATACGGTTAAATACAACATTCTTCATGATTTTTCGGTTTTTATATGCTATTCCTACTAAAGAATCTTGTCTGTTTTTTCTCAGTGTACCAATGGAATCAACTGCCCCAGCTCGAAGGTTCGTACACAGCTTTCAGTTAACCAATACTTAGATATACAAAGTACGTGCATATTTGAAAGGTCCTCATTTACTAATATTTCTATATAATCGAGCCCATTGTTCAGAATTTTTACACTGTGACGATATACATACAGAGAAGGATTATTATATGTCTTGAGTATCGTTTCCCTGGCTTCTTTTATCAGAGTCCAAGGTTTAATGACAGCTTTTCTGCTTCTGTGAGGTTTCTTATTCTTTTTATGAGGTCCACGTTTCCCCTTTAATTTCAAAATCCCTAGGTCGAATTTCAATGAAGAAGTTAAACATTTTCAGACCATTGGAAATTAACAACATCTCAGACGAATTAATACAGCGGGAGGAACGGCACTAGTCAAGAAACTGCATAAATTATAACTGTTTTTTTTTTTTTTTTTAGAAAGGATGAGCTACAAAAGAATGGAAACTCTCAGTAATTGTCCTGGATTATAAAGAAGGCGATAAATCTGACCTAATAAATACAGCGGAATTTATACCCAACGTGTTACAAAGTGTTAAGTAATATATCCTGCTAAAATGCCTTAAGTGTATATGTAGATGAAATAATTGGAGATCACCAATATGAATCTAAAAGACGTTGGCGATGCAAACTGGACCAGATTTTCGCCTTGAGACAAATATCAGAAAATGAATGGGAATAAAATAGGACGGCTTATCAGCCATTGATTTCAAGAAAGCATATTATTCTATCAAAAGGGAGAAATGATTCAACATCCTGTTACAATTCGGAATTCAGAGAAAACTTGTTCAGCTAGTAAGGATGCGTGTCAGCGACCCAATAAGAAAAAAGCTTATAAAAAGTAATATGAAGCGTATGATGAACAAACGTCTAAGTGACATTTTCAAATAAAAAAAATCGCGAGTATATTTTTATACGTAACAGGAAATATTCATACTTTGCACAAAAGCGGACTTTTGTCTAACATTTCTTCGCGCAAAGTATGAATATTTTATATCTCATATTTTTCCTGTTATATATAAAAATGTACTCGTGATTTTTTGTTTATTTGAAAATGTCACTTAGACGTTTGTTCGCGCATAAACGTCATATGTCAGATAGTTTCTAAATTCGATCTATATGATTCATCCAGTGTTGTAAGAATAATGAAATCACGACGAATGGGCAGGCAGGCAGGTTTGAAGGGGTAGAACGATTAAATTTAATTTTGATTGAGAAGCCGAGGGAAAGAGACGGTTGGAAAGATTGAGACATTGTTTGGAATGGCAATATAAGAAGAGACCTTCGATAAGTATGTGTTCGTGATGAAAAGTGCTTTGGTCTTACAGTATTCATAATACTCACATTACCTAAACATTCATTCAGATTTGGAACTATATGACATCCGTGGATGTCACCAAATTTCGTAAATTTGAAAATGCTTTTTCTTGGGAGCCTTTTATTGTCATGGTGGAGAAGTGCAGCTTAGAGGATATGCACATCGTCAGCAGCACGCATAAAAAATAGTTGATTTTGCTCTGAGAACACAGTATAAACTCTGTTTTCTAACGGGCCAGTCAACAATGAAACATTATCTAAACGTTGATTACAAACTGCATGAACCGTTCGAAACGTGGTCATTCAACAGCGTTTGAATTAAAAATCTATGTGTCTGCTACTGAGGATAGTGGTCTATAGCAGAACGTCAATTCCATCATAATGAATTGCTGTAGTAATGAATCCTGTCTAAAATGCATACTTCAAGAGTAAACATTGCTAAAATGCATTATTCGAATACAACTACTGTTATTGTTTGCTAAGCCGACACAGTTTGCTTTATTATTTGTAGAGTATTAAAATATTTGTGACAATGGAGTATTGTGCTCCGAAACTACGCTTTTTCGGACATTTCAAGCACAGCTTTTTTTGTTTTAGTGTGAATAATCACTTCACGAAATGTGTACGTACATTCAGTGCTGTCAGCTTAGTACTTTTACCATGTATGAATTTTACCATCCATGAATGCGAAGTATGAATATGTTACATTTTCGCTCACACTTGAAGCGGGAATAGGAATTTATAAGACGAAGAACATAAGTATAATCACGGGCTGAAAACATACCATGGTCTTGGAAGTCTTCCAACATCTACTTATGTTCGGCTAAATTTATTCGGATGTTTCGAATCTTACGCAACCTTTTAGTACACTTCGCCAAAAAATTCCTACTCGCAATGCCCGGAAGTTAGGCAACCCAACGTACTTCTTGTTAACGTGTAACTGTTTCAGGTAACTGTCCTTCTCCTAAACTCCCGTCTTAACCAGCAAACAATATTTTCACAGAATTTATAAAAATAGTTTATTTCCTTGTGATTTTGTGTTTCGGCAATTTTCTTTTTGTTGCGCACAACTTACGTTAGCTAATGGTAGGTAACATTACTGTTTAGTAACAAGCTACTCACTGGTATCAATAAGAGGAGATACACGTAGATTTTCTTTCGATAACACCGTTGAATGTCCGCGTCTTTAGCGATTCATACAATTTGTATTCAACGGTTAAACGTTTATATAATCTTTATTTATGAATGAACCGTTGAAGAGGCAGGGATTCAACAAAACATTAAAGATGTATGCTTGCCACTAAGGATGTACATCTCCTTTCAGCTGCACTTCTCAACCATACACCTTGTTCAGGTACGCTCTTTGGATGCAACTCCGACTATAATATGCTAAGCCCACAAGGCTTCCTTCAGTATTTATGGAAATAAGATGTCATTTCTAAAGATGCCGTTCTAAATTTTGACATCTCTAGCTCCGAAACAAAGCATTTGTCAGCATTTCTGGACTTCTTTATTCCGATGTGAATAATTATCTCCCAAAATTTGTTGCATTGTTTCAGGGACACACTGTATAGAATCAGAGGAGCGTATTATGATCTCCCAACCCAGCCCCCCAAAAATATAAAATGATTTAGTGTAATATACACACTACGTATATACTATTCACGTATAAACACAGTACACTGGATAATGTAGACGTGTAGGAGAACTGATGTAAAATCTCCCATTATAAGAAGAACACATTCTTGATGAATTAAGTATTCTTAATATTTTATGCTTCGTAACTGCTCAATAATTATGTACTTATTTCACAGATAAACATATCCTTACGTTTTACCCATTACATCAAATATTTCTGTTTACAAATATTAAGCGTAAACAATGTTCAACATAAACAAAGGCAATAATCGTGATTCAGCAGATGAGAAAAATAACGGTAATAAAAACATCATAACACTGTGTTTCACAGAGAATCTATTTTGGTATTTTATAGCCGGATGAACGTTTCTGACCGAAACAGTAGACAATGATCACACACAGATCACATCGCGTTATTTTTTTATGACCACATTTACGATCTCTGGGTTGATATATGTACTGGTATCTAGTAGCTCGGACAGTCGCTGTCTCTATATTAAGACGTTGCATGTCACTTCAGAAAAGAAAGAAGACACTTATTTTGTGGCTTTGTTCTGAAAAGAGAAGATGAAAATGTATGTGGAGCACAATCTTTAGTTTCTTAATTTACGGATGACAGGTAATGGCTTTTGGTACTAAATGCTTTCCACTTTCCACAGAAGGTTTCTCTTCGTTTTTCTGTAACATTTGGTAGATAGTTTATACTGTCGGAACGTATGTAGGTAAAAAATGTTATGTTTAATTATTTAGACACAAAGAAAGAGACACGGAGTGTTGGAAAACTGTAGACCAATACATATACCATGTATGGAACTTCAATAGAAGAAAAAAGGTCCATTTAAAAACGATCGAAAAATGATTAATTTCGGAGCTAGAGGCATCTGAAGTTAGTGCGCTTCTATCACAATGACGTAATATCTAGCTATAATGATGCAAAAGCATCTACTTAGCAAATCAAAAAGTTGGCTTTAATATTTGTTTGAGTGACGTTCACGATTGTGGGAGTCATAAGAATATAAGAATTCCATTCCCAAGGAATTAATTACGCTAAAAGGAAATAATTGAAATCGCATCAGCTTTCCTAATCACTCCTAGTACGGTTTTTGTTCGAGTATAATATGAGAATAAACAACGAGTATCAATACATACAAATAATCATATGTTTCTCTTAGTGTCAGAATATGGCAACAAAGTTGTCAAATTATTACTATTAAATCTTGAAATGATACATTTAAAAAAAAAAACTCTAAGCAGAATAGTGTTGTAAAGGTATAAGTGTGAATATTTAAGGGATAATCCGGAATCGATTGAGTACTAACACTCCGACTTAACACTGAAAATATTATCTTCATGTAAGTTTACAAAATTAGAACCACAAAATGTGAAATATAACCACTTGAGTATATTCAATTCGATACTGACGAATTCAATTATCAGTGTTTTTGTCTATGGAATGGGATTGTAAGTTTTGTTAATGCACCCAAGTTGAAATCTTCATCTGCAAGATTAACTAAAACAGAACTGTAATAAAATAATAAACAACTCCAAGTGCCGAGAATTTCATAAAAGTGAATAAATAAAACCATATTTGTTTTTTTCGAGTCAGCAATCGCAGGTTAATTTTGGAATAGCGCTCATA
>JAGDQP010010954.1:0-54256 GCA_022664845.1 Lepisma saccharinum
TATATATAATGATGAGAATTCTTTTCACGTAACACAATGGTCGGGGCATCGGGAACTTTTATAACGGCGATTATGAGTAGCACCTTTGATAGAAGGATCACCACAATATCCATCAAAAACAACTATACACTTTTCGTAATGCTGATGTAGATACTCGGAGTAGTTTTCACATACAACTTACAGTTAAAACGATTCTCCTAAAGTCCTTGGAAGTCGATGTGACAATGAACCGCATCTCAAGGATTTATAGGGGCGTTGCTGCCTCAGCTGTTGATGTTGATGATTTAACTGCATGTCGATTGGCCTCTACAAGAGCTGACTTACTAGCTTGTCGTGGAAGGACAGACGAATCGTACAGAGATGCTGGATAGCTACACAGCTATATGCAAAAAGATCATCCATTGGCAACCTCTGAGAATTTGCCAAGATGGTAAACCTTTGGAATAAAAGAAGAGAATCTATTTCTATCTTCTCTTCGTGTACCTTTATCTTGTTATTTATTCCTCTTGTCGCTGCGTTTGTACCTCGCTTAAACGTGTATACGTTAGGTTCTTTTCCTTTCATTGACTGAAGTATACATTCACAAACTTCTGTGCTGTCCACATTTACTGCCTTGGATCCACATATACCTCTTGTGATGCTCCGTAAAGACGAGTCTGACTGAAACGGATTTCTGTCGATGAAAAATGCGAGCAGCTTCTATGTGTCTTGTTCATACGTTGCGTCCTTGTATTGTCCACTTGTTCGTTACAGCACTCCAGTGAATTTTTGCATAGCGCAGTGGACCTCGGTGCATGGAATCATTGATTGAATCCAAATATGTTGATGAGTTTCATTCATCCCTCTGCCGCTGGTAAGGCCACCTGCTGTTTTAAGGCTTCGTATAAGCACCTGTTCAATGTTAAGATCTGTTGGCAAGCCTCCCCAAAAGTTATCAGTTCGCTGCACAGCATGAAATCCTTGTTGAAACATGTTATGAATATGAGAATAGGGAGCTACCATTCCAGGATATCCATTTGCTGCAAGTGGATATAAATT
This sequence comes from Lepisma saccharinum, assembly GCA_022664845.1. Classification (NCBI taxonomy): domain Eukaryota; kingdom Metazoa; phylum Arthropoda; class Insecta; order Zygentoma; family Lepismatidae; genus Lepisma; species Lepisma saccharinum. The sequence continues at coordinate 1,039 of JAGDQP010010954.1, forward strand.
GTTTTAGTATACAAGTTATGATCTGCAGTTGCAATGACAAGCATTTTAAGAATATGTATCATTTCCATATACTGTATATTTAAGCAATAAGTACTGTTTCATTCTGCTATGTGATTTTCGGTACTCTTCACTTGCTTAATCACATCAGATGCAACTAAACTTGAAGCGCATTCCTCATTGGGCACAACTAGAATACCGTTGTATGTTTTTGTGAAGGTATGCTGATCTGTGCTGTTTGATTGATCACTTGATGAATTATCACTGATATCGTTAATAATAGTTGAGCAGTAGACTGATAAACACGGGTAGCAGATAGTGGAATCTCGTTGCCTTTATTTCCTAGATTGGGAATCGGCAGGTGTAGAGCCTCGGCTATTAGGAGAATGTTAAAAACACCATCCACCAGAATGTGTCCTCTTCTTGCGCGAGCTAGTGCTTTGCCACTGAGCGTATGTATCTCAGAATTCTCCGCGTAAATCACTTCTAACGTTTCCATTAGTTGTCCAATGCATCCTAAGTAACTCATGTAGGTGTGTAGACCACCGATTAACAAGACCAAGATCCTTTAAGGTGCTGTCCGATGGTTCACTCGCCAGTATATTATGCGCTTTCCACCATAAAGGTTGATCAAAAGTAATAAATAACAGGGGTAATATTGTTTTAAGTGGCTTGATCAATCAGAAATGTCAGGGAGGAACAAATACATGTGAAGTCCGTAGGATTCATATTTATCATGGGCAGGAAGAGTACGATTTCCCAGGATAATCACTTCTTGGCACCATTTGCACAAATCCTGACTATCCGGGCCGAGTTGTTCTAAATAAAGGTGAGAGTTTCCACAGGAAATCAGGCAGTAATCGGACTGTATCAATAACTGACTTTGTCTGCATTTAAGATTGTGGATGTGAAACATCACATTTGTAACTAATCGACTGGTATCACTGCGCCAATCATCGCTATGCCGTGGAATGTGTTGTTACCGTCAAGGATTCTGATGTTATGGTTTACATTATCTGCGGCAGAGTGGACTAACTAGCCTGGCTGAATAGCTGTGTCCATGTTGAAAGCTGTTGAAGTACATCCTTTCGTAGCGTTGTACTTCACTGTACGATGAAGAAAGCCCACGCTGGTACTGGGAGATCAATAAAAATCTCGATCCAAAATAGTGATGCAATTGTGCAGCTAGCCCTAACTGTAGAGGAGCAGCTATCACTCCTGGGCGAGCTTACTGTATGATGACCTGGCCTATAGATGCCACTTTCTTTTCTTAATATAATCTATGACTGACTGAAGAAAGAAAGAAAAAAAAACTTTAGGCTGTCCGGAAGAAACTGGCCTGTGGTCTCGACAGAATATGTCCTCTGTTGTTGGGTACTCCAAGTCTGACATCTTAAGTAACTTTATATAATTTTGGATAACTTTTGCTGCTGTCATTATAGTTTTTTTTTCTGCTTTTCTTCTTCCCCTTTTCAGCACTGTAATGTTCTTCAAGAATGACCTCCACGAAACAAAAAGAGACATTGGGATTTGTTCTGGTCCATCCATTTCCATTCATAAAATACGTAGAATATCAAGGCATTTTGTTACAAAAATCATATACATAACCAAAACAACCGCTTTTCGCATTACATGTGGTTATTTTATGTAATTTAGAAATAATTTATTTCATGGCAAAAACCAAGTCTTTATCCTATGTTGGGGAGTTAGTGTATTTAAGCATGATGCTTAGTTCTCATTTGAGACTGAATGGAAAGATAAGACGTATAAGGAACCTTATTTTAAATCGGGTAAAGAGAAAAACAGAAGACTCGAAAGAATTTACTACAATATGAAGAGGAGTGAGTGAATATTGTTTCTCGCAACTTAATTAATATACTTTTTTTTGTATTACTAAACCGTTAAAAGAACAGAACGCTTTGAACATTATTTATTAGGAAAGCTATTTGTTTATTTATTTACTGTATTTCTTTGAAGGTGATGAAGGAGGACCCGTATCCTAAAGTGATTTGTCGAGATTGTGTGGTGAAGCTTCAGACTATCCATAGTTTTCGGGCTCAGTGCCAGGAGAGTCAAAAACGCCTGAGGGAGATTGCAAAGTCAAAAGGTATCGAAGACAAAGGGGAAGAGCCGAAAAGAGTCAAAGAAGAGAATAAAGTGAAGAATTCTGCTGTAAGTAAAAGAAAAAATAGTCTTTCTAATTAATGTAACAGTATAAGTATGATGCTCGTAATAATGCTTCTTATAAGCGGGAAGTATTTTTGTTATGGAGACCCGGGTGTGTCTTCGTGTGTGCACGAAGTGCATAGAAATAGTGAAATTGCGCAGAAGACTGGTTGGGAATCGCACTTGGGTTTCTAAATTGTTTGCGCCTGTTTTAGTCGCTACTGGAGATATGATTGTTTGCGCCTGTACTAGTCGCTAGTGGAGGTATGGATATGATTGCACCTGTACTAGTTGCTACTGGAGATATGTACTACTTACAAAAAGTGGTGGTGGTCCTCGAAAAGTCAGGGAACGAAATTTTCGGGACGTCTTAAGTTTACACCACTGGTAAACTTGGATCTTTTTCTATTTGATCCACATTTCTGGACTATTTTGGACAGGGATGAGATAAGAAATAAGTAGTCAGGAATTCACGTGCAAAGTTTGTCGGTGGAACCCTGTAATACAGTATACCGGAGAAGTATTCGGTAGTTCTGGAACTAATTGAAAATGTATATAAACAATATGTATGTTACGCAGCATATTTTTATTTTTGTGTATTAATCATTCATCTTCAAATTCGTGTCAGTTTTCAACAATTGTCTGATTACTAAGTTATGTATGATCTAATTCTTTACTTATTCATTATATTATATTATATTATATTATATTATATTAGTAAAACCACTTTATATTAGTGATGAAATATTTCTTATAAGATATCTAGATACGGTAAGGTTTAATCTTATTTTTTGGTAAGTATTTACTGTTATAATTCTTAGATTGTGTAATGATTGACTTCATAAGTAATGAAATGCTATCATTGGGTCCTATACACTGTGAATCTTCAGTACTAATATTTAGTCTGGAAGCGGGACTTGAAGCCCGAGCCCTCGGAGCTATCACAGAAAATTCCTCTGTTTGGGTCTTGTTTATGCGGCGAAGCATTACCTCTGGTGGTTAAAAGTGCATATTTACATCCTTTTTGATGATGCGTATTTTCAATAAAGTATAAGAACATATTCCCTGGGTTGGGATTCTCTTTCCTGCGGTCCTTAGTTGTAAATATATATATTTGAAATTATAATTTCAAAAAATTATATATATTTCTTAGTACTGGGTTCGATTCCCAAACATGAAGAACTACGACTTGGGGACAGTACTCTGTGTTTGTTTTGGCGTGATTTTTAGTACAGACTTTGTACAGCTGTTGTGCTGCAATTATTACTATTATTATTTATAATAATAATAATAACAATCCGTTGTTATTGTGGCTGTATACACCGTTTACACTTTGTTTGCTGTTGTGTTTTATTGCCGTTGACTTCTTCAACAGGCTCATGGGTTCCTAAGGACTTGGCCTACAGTAAAGGTTAAGTGGATTCCTAACCCCTTCGTGTGCTATTGTTGAGTTTGTATACACAATTTGCACTGTATTTGTTGGGTTGTTACCAGTAATTTTTTTAATAGTTGTTGTTGCTTAATCGCTGTTGATCTTTTCAACAATCTGATGGGATTGGAAGGACAGGACCTACAGTTCTTTGGTTAGTTGGATTCTGAACCACTTCATTTGATGGACCACTTCGGAGTTTGAACTTGTGGTTACGTTCATAAGAGATGATCGTGATAGCCACTTCAGTCTAGGCCATAAATTTCTCTATTAGGAGTAGTTTGATATCTTACAACCCTTTTAATATGTGTGCTTTCTCCAGATATTCGCTGGTGTTGTCTTGGCACGCATGTACTTTTGTGGCCTACTCCAGTTCATCGAACATGGAAAACGTGGAAGCGTTTTAAAGAATAAGGTGATCTACACTATTCCTACTATATGTTTCATTTAATAACAGTTCTGATTCGAATTATTAATTTGGGATCTCCAAAGCATTTTGTTTTTTCACAGAATCTGTTTTTGACTACATACCTGCTAGGCCCGTGAGAAATTAACTATATTTTACAGTTGTTTTGTGTTACAGGCCCTTGTATTATACTACTGCTAAAACAAGTTGGCTGTTTACATAAACTGTGTTTTGGAAATAGAAATCTGTAAAATTTGAATGTCATTGAGGCACAAAATGTTCCTGAAAGCATAATCCGTTGAACAATGTCACACCCGTCACAGCAAACAACAATTTTTTTTTAAAATACAATAAACATACAGTTATCTACAAATATCTAATACCCCAATGCAGAAGACAGGTACCTAATGGGAAAACAATCACATTAGTTCAGTTTCACTGTATAACGAAGAGAGTTTTTAAATGCTATGAACTGGGTCGTAATTTCATGTCATACAAGTGTCACATTTATAATATAATTTTTCTAGAAAGGGAGCTATTTATGAACACTTAATTTATGTTGTTAAAAACAGTTAAGCACAGTAAACAACATAACATCAACCAAAGTCATAATAATCCAACGATTGCCCCTCAAAAAATTCACAACTGCTGTCAGATTTGTCCGACTGTCACACCCATCACAATGGAATGGCCGTTCGGTGGTTGTTGCAGGTGGAGGCTCCTTGGCACGAATAGCCCGTTCGATGATATCCCACATGAGCTCGATAGGGTTCATGTCCGGCGATCTAGGAGCCAAGTCATGCTTTGGAAGTTTCCAGAATGTTTCTCAAACCAGTCGCGCACCATTGCTGTTCGGTAACATGGCACATTGTCATCCTAGTTGTCATCCTAGAAAATCCCATTGTTGGCAGAGTACACGAAGTCCATAAAGAGCTGGAAATGGTCACCAAGCACCTGAACATATCGCTGACCGGTCAATGTCCGGTTCAAGCGGACCAGAAGACCCGAACCATTCCAGGTGAACACGCCCCACACTATGATGGAGCCACCACTAGCTTGCATAGTGCCTTGTTGACAACTTGGGTCCATCGCTTCGTGGGGTCTACGGCGCACCTGGACCCTACCATCTGCACGCGCCAATTAGAAACCTGACTCATCTGACCACGCTACATGTTGCCAGTCCTCTTAAGGCCCACGTATTCCCGAGCCCATGTGAGTCGCCGCTGCCGATGGGCAGCGGTCTTCGGCTGCTATGCCCTATGGAGACCAAATTGCGCTGCGCTGACCTCTGATACACGTTCCTGGCACGTCCTGCATTGATTCCTGTTGTCAGATCACGCACTATAGCTTGTCTGTTTGCCCGCACGAGTTTGTCCAGACGTCGCCGGTTCCGGTCATTCAGCATCCGTAGGCGGCCACTGCGTTGTCCCTGATTGGTCGTAATGCTGTACTTACGGTTTACCCTTGAGACTGGGAACGAGTAAAGTTCAATGTCCGGACGACTTCCGAAATCACATGCACCATTCGCCAAGCACCAACTACCATCCCGCGCTAAAACACCGATAATTCTCGTCGGGTTGCCATCACCACCGTACACGACGCTTCATTGCACTCACAGAAGTGCAACTGACAAGACTGCAAATGCATCGCGCCATTTTACCGGTTTGTTGCGATGTTACCGCGCCATCAACTAGTTCCCTGCCGCTGTCCCATGACTTTTGGCACTTGCAATGTATTTCTCGCCTTTAGTGGCTGTATTGTCATATTATGAATACATCATCATTTTTGTACTAGCTAAACCTTGACACCATACCCCTATTGTGAACAGGATGACCGTCAGAAGTTTTTCCAAACGTTGCGAATGTGCTTTGGTACTAACAAAAACTAACGATATCGAAATTCTTCAGAATTGTTTGAATTCGTTAATGACGAACAGAGAACTCATCGTTGAAAGAGAAGAGTTTCAGTCACACATTATATTCATTAGTGGGGAATGCATATTTTATATATTTTACAATGATATGAGGGGATATGACGTCAGACTTTAATAGTCCATTTTTCTATTACTTTTTTTTCTTTCTAGTGCAGTGATGGTTCGGACTCCGATCGGGGTTTCAGTGACTGTGAGAGCAACGATAAGAATAGTAAAGACAGTTCTCAAGCCTCTTCGACCCAAGAAGACGACTGTCCAGTGAAAAGAGCAAAACTTTCTCTTCCATCTACCTCAAAAGTATCTCTTGAACCTAGAAAGTCAAGGTCAGAATCAGGTAATGTTCTCAACGAAGTCCACAGTGGCCATGTTCGTGAGAGGGAACCAAGGCACTTAAACAGTGCATACAGTAGTGACGATAAAGAATTGGATAGAAGTAAGGAGAGTAGTCCAGTGAGTCAAGGAAATGAGAAAACACAAAATGAACCCCACAAGAATGCTATTAACGAAAGTGAAGCACAAAATGATTGGGAAGATTTGTCAGGAACCCGTTGTGAGCAATTGGTGAATCATCGAGACTCTGACTCGTGTAGTGAATCGAGTGAAGGGGAAACCGTTGAAGGACAACCGGAAGCTGTTAGTGAAGTATTAATTTGCATAAAGGAAGAACCAGACACTTTTAGTGATATCTGTGAAGAGTCTGTAGAAATTAAAGAAGAAACAGGTAAGAATGAACAATAGATTATGTAGAATATTTGCAGTATTTTTTTTTGTTATTTAATACTCAGATTTACTTTGGAAATATATATATTTATGGTGTTGAGATTTGAAGCGTACACCAAGCCTCCAGGTGCAGAAACATAATATTTCCTTGAATAGATACATAGTTAACGCACGGAGAATAGTTTTTATCCAGTAAAATATACCTATCTATTCGTGGCAGTATAAATCGTGCTTGTCCTTTTGATACTAGGCTTAAAACAATTCCCCTGCGGAAGTACTTTTCGCCTGACGAAGACTTGTGGAAGAAGCCGAGAAGTACTTGCGCAAAGAAATAGTTTTAGCCTAGTATAAAGAAAACAAAGAAGCTGGTTTCATCTTACGTAATAAACCAGAATTAAATACTGAAGAAGTTAACCTTGCATAAATTACTGTTTTCGTTCTTCGATAGTATGCTCACCTAGTTAAAATATTCCTTTATGCGCCGCCTAATGTTAATGTTCATTCACTCCATCTATTACGAATCATAAGTACAGTTAGACTCAGGGTTGATTGATTTAAATTAGATGATTTTTTGAATAATTTTTTTATTTATTTTTAAGGAAGTAGAAATAAAGTGAAGTGCTTTTAATCATTCTGTGGTTTTGAATCATATGTAAGCTTGGAACTTACCTTTTAATCCTTATAATGATAGGCTCTTATGATGTAAACTAAAACCCAATGATCGACCTAGAATTTGAACAAACTATTTGATTGGTTCATTTCATATTACACGCGAAATTTTAAAAGAGAACGTAGGAACCCAGTTCACAAATCTAAAGTTTTCAATTTGTGTTACAAAAATATGTTTATTTTTTCGTTGTTCACAAAACAAAAATTGTTGTTTCGTAACATTACCTACCTACGCTTCGTTTGTATGAAATTATTTGATTTCTTCACAAATTGGTGAAGGATGAAAATGCAAAGATTTGATTGTATTAAATAGCTCTCATTGAATTGAATTTTCTCTAATAAGATAGTGGGAGGAAATGAGATAATCCTGAGAAAACCCACACGCACAGTTTTTGTTCACAAAGCCCACATGGCACGAGACGGGATCGAATCGGAGACCAGAGGTAAGCGCTCTACCACTGAGCGACCGCGGCTCCAAAGTACCTCATACTTTATGGATAGTTATAGTGTGTTCCCAATTTGATAGTATCATTGTGAGGGCTGAAAACTCTTTAAGTGAAATGAACTAATATTTATCTTAGTAAACTTAAATCCTGGAGAAAAGAGGCAATTGCGATTATAAAATTTGGAGTTGCTTAGGAAGAAAGTAAGAGACAGACGTCATTTTAGAAGGAAAGCTGATAAGTAGAAACAGTGTAAAATTGTTTCTTTTTTCTAACTTAATTACGGTGTATACACATCTGAAACCACTTCATTTATCGTGTATCGACGAAAGTAACGTAGAAGTTTCCTGCATGTTAACTTTCCTTTATAAAATATACCCTAAGTTACGCCATATTTTCCTTCATTTTCAAAATTATTACAAGTTATAATTGCCTATTTTCCATGTCTTTCTTCCGTAGCGAGCACCACACATTTGTGAATTTTGCTTTAGTGTTTACTGGTTAAGGCATTTGAAAAGAAAAGAAAACTAACTTTGTAGCTATTTCAGTGGGGCAAGTTATTTAAATCAACATTTTTTATTTAAATAAAAGAAATCAACAAAAGTTGTTTTTTGGAGAAAAAAATATTGTATTCAACCCTGCAATTAGTTGAATCTTATGTTTTTAAAAACACAACAGCTTAGAATCAAACATTTATTTCAAGCAGCATTTTTCACTTATTTGGAGTGTTAATGTTTTTTTTTTTTTTTTTTCACACTTAGTGTGCTCTTATGGATCAGAAATAAACAAAATATGCATTTATTATTTTTGTTAACCTTTAACAATATTCATTTACTTTTGTTACAGTTTGTCTCATATTTTACCTTAAATATCACACTATATTAGATTATTTTCTTCAATGACAATGATTTGTTTGTTTCCCATTATGTTATAGTCCGCATTTTTCACGTTGTTAGTTACAAAATGGTGTAATGACACTAGTGTTTGTTTACATTTGTTTTTCCTTTCTAGCAAATCTAATTTTCCACTTTTTTTGTCATTTATCTACTTACGATCCTTATAACACACGTTCTTGGTATTTGTTCTCCCAAGACGAAGTGTGTTTTCTTTGAAAATATTAAAAGGAACTATTGTAATTCCATGACTGGAGACTGTTGTGCACGTTCGGGAACGTATTTATACATCAAGATGGGTAAAAAATTTCGAATCTGTATTTTATTTGCAATATTAATTTCAGTTGCTCCTGTGAGATGTATTATCTCGTATCTCTAAATCCTCGCGATAAGTTTTGTTCCACTCCGTGGGAATTCATTTCTACAACGAGTCGTTGTCAAAATGATCTTAACATCAGAAATTAGGGCTCGTTTTACGTGTTTGTATAGTCCTGTGTGAAAAGAAGAAATTGTTTAAGCAACTGCGAAAAGAACAACTATTGTGTGTTTGTTGTAGCATTATAAAGAATCGGATGGAAAAGTGCAAATTCCAATGGTTTGAAGGGGGCTCAGTGGTAGAGCTTTCACCTCTAGTGCTTGGGGTCTTCGTTTCGATCCCTGCTTATGCCATATGGGCCTTGTCGTGGACAAATACCGTGTGCATGTGTTTTCTCGGGGTATTCGTGTTTCCTCATATTTTCATGTCACCAATTCTCCGATTATCATGCATTTGGTCTAAGCCTATAGGCCTTAAAAAATCCAGTGGTTTAATTTTATTGATTTTACTTTATATTTTGCTGCTCTTTCTGCTGATAGTACTTGCATTTCAATTTGTTTGTGATTCTGCCACACTAGTTAGACACCGCTTTCTGAGTTCGCATTAAAATGCAAAATATGGTACTGAAAAAAAAAATCCTGAGTCTTGGAATAAAGGAAAACATAGTGTTATACAAATGAAACAGCATATATAATAAATAAAAAATAAATGTTAGTTTCCAACTAAAAAGAGACCATTGCTAAGTTGAACAGTTCTTGTATGACGTTTTCTTTTGAAGGTTTGAATCTTTATTTTCATGGCCTTTACAGCGTTTAAAAATATTTATAAAACATTGCCTGTGGGAGAAGATACGGAGAAGGTCAATGTATTAGATTCTTCCTTTTCTTATTATTTCTTTCACTTGGTAATGATATGGTCGGTTGAAATTTTTTCTATCTCGTTTTGTCCACATCAGGACAATCTGTGACGCCAGAAATGGAGCTATGAGCAATCTGTGACGCCAGGCCACTTTCCAATATTGTAAAGTGCATGTCATCTACTATGACAGAACGAAAATAGAGTAGATAACACGATCTAGTGAAAAATTACTAAACATTGGAAACAAAAACTAAAATCGTATTTTTTCAATGTGAAAATGCTTAAGTCAACATCGATTTTTAATGGGTCTGTCGCATACCACTCGTCAGCTTGCCCATCAGCAATTGAAGACCTGCTGTTGAAACCACTGAAAGTGCCACAACCAGCAAATTTTATTTCTCTATGTTAAAATACTGTATGTCCCATCCCAAATACCGTAGTAAACACGGAAAGTCCAATATGTTACTGTAAGTAGTTCAAACGTTACCTCAAAGATGGCAGCATATGTAAGTCCCTTGTCATCAGATGTTGAAAACAATGAAAGTGCGAGTGGTGATTTTGATACGGTACTTCATGTTCCTGCTGTGGACATACACTATTTTCATCTTACAAGTTACTGGCACTTACATTGTTTTCAACAAGTTTTTCTCTTGTTTCTCAAATTCAGGTCATTTGTATCATTAATATTTCTATTGTTTTTCTGTACTATGAAATGTGTGATGTTTAATGTTAGAATACATGTATTGTCAATAATACAAAGTAGAATGAGTTCGTGTTCATATGTTTTTATGCTCTCCTGAATTTTTTAGCTTTGGCACTTTCAGTGTTTTCTACGACAAATCTTCAATTAATAGTCCTTTGATTGTGTTGTGTCACTGAGAATGATTGTCCTTTTATGGCACGGAACTTTGCGGGTTTCAAACTGTCGTTTTATACTATAAAATATTCCTTTCCACTTACAGATATTTCTTTCGAACTTTATAAATTTTATAATGCTCTAACATATCCAAAAAACTGATTAGGTTTTTCCAGGGTTCCAAAAAACTGATTGAGGTTTTCCCAGGGTTTTTCCTCAGTCACACCAGCTGAATGCCTAAAAACTAGGTAAACTTTATTTTTATATGAGACAGTCTAGTAACTTTGGACTTCGACCAGTCACGATTCGCCCCTTAGCCATTAAAATCCACACCCATGCCCCTGCCGGGACCTTCGAGTCGTTAGCCTACCGCCGTAGGCCGCACGGCTACCCGGCCGACAGCCAATTGCCGTGATGGCACCTTCAACACAGGCCCTGGCCGATACCTTTCCGAATCATTTCCCTCCCCTATTCCGGCCTGAGCCTTAGTTGACTAAAGGCCATAAATAAACATTCAAAATAATTCATATTACCGAAAGGTCCTCCGGTCGTACATCTTATGGACACTTGTGAGCAGCACTTGTAGTGTTCGTTAATTTGTTGATGTTCCTAGCTGGTTCCTTTGTACTGGACAATCGGGAGATGTCTGCATCGATAGGCAGTCCATAACTAACCGACTGGGTGAATTTTTGTGCAGTTTGAGTTTCTGTGACATTTTGCATCATGTCTCCTAATTCGAGTCACTGCGTACATGTTAGTTAATAATTTATTGATATGAAAATTACCCTTGATACTTAAAAAGAATTTATCAATCGGTTTCCTACTTTTTGCATTTTCGGTTGCACTTTCTAGAGGCAGTTTTGTATTTCAGCAGAGAGTACCACCATCACTGATACATTACGAATAGGCAATTTAGGGTTGTGTGCAAAACCTTTTTGAAACCACATGATTTCCAGAAAGTATTTTTGATACAACTATAAAGTTGCATTTGCAATCCAACGCCAATGCTATCGGTTGTTGAAGTCCTATGTTTACTTGCTTTGTGTTCACGTGCATCCGTATTTGAGTTGTGGACAAGAAATGAAAAAAATGGGAAACTGGCTGTTTCGTTATTTATAAAAAAGTAATTTTTGAAGATTTTTTTTTTTTTTTTTACATTTTTTCCAATTAAGAATTTTTGTAGTAACATAGAAACAAAGGTGTGAGATTGTCTTTTTAAAAAAAAAAGTGTGTGAACTTCAGTGGTCTCTTTAAACTGAAAAATCATGTACGTATATTTCAGTCGCTTCATTACGAATCGATTAGATGATAACAGTCAATACTGCACTTTTGTTTGCTGTCAGTACGGTCATTAAGAACTAATTGCTGCAAGTTACTTCATTAATTCTTCAGCCACGAGTCGTAACTGGTATTGATCATTTTGATGGTTCAGGTTCATGCTTTGTTGTCGGCCTTTTTTTTTTATTACTTCAGTCCTTAAAGGCGAATGCTTGAATATTGTGCTAGAAAAATACCATCACTACTTTCTTTTAGTTTTTCGTAGCCACAGAGATTGAAAAATGATAAGATGCACCCTTTGCTGCGTATAAGCATTGATTTAGTTTAATATGTTTTAAAAATTTTAATCACAATGAAGTGAAAGGAAGTAAGTCAAAATTTGCAAGACTCAGAAGCAAAAAAAAAAAAAAAAAAAAAAAAAATTTAAAAACCAAAAAAAAAAAAAAAAAAAAAAAAAAAAAAAAAAGATAGAAAGCAAACTTGAAAACGTATCAATGTAAGAAAGGACATATTACTTGGTTATGACAGATTCATTATTTGTTTTTGTAATTACCATAGCGTTAAATCTATAGTACTGTTTTATTTTTTAAAGTATTGTAAAGGTTCTGATTTATTTCCTTATACATCGGTATTTTGAAAGTAATAAATAAATAATCTATTGTTTAGTAACTATGACCTTTAAGGTAAAAAAAAAAAAGGAGGAGGAGGAAATAGTTGAATCGCTAGTTGGAAGAAGTAAATAAACGCCAAAGATGAAAAAGCCCTTTTTTCCGTGAAACGTTGCCTATTGAATACATACACAATGCCAATTCGAAGTAAGAAATTGTTTATACCATACATAATTTCTTTCTTGCCTTTGACACTGTGAATCTATTCATTGATATACTTTTGGGACTAGAAAACGACTTCCGCCGTTTTGGCGTTTATTTCCTTCTTCCAACTACCGACTGTTATTTTTCATGATCATTATAGTTTGTTCAGTTAATAATTTTACTGCCATTAAACACGGAATGCATGAGGGGCAAAGCTCTTTCTGAAAGATAGTTCAGCAACCGAGTGGCGTAGCTCAGTTAGCAGAGCGTTGGCTTCACAAACGGAAAATCGTGGGTTCGCACCCAGCGACCGCCTATCCTGACTGAGATATTCTCTGGTGTCCCTCGGTCACATAAGGCAAATGCTGGAATGATACCTTGAATAAGGGCAGGGCCGATTCCTTCCCAAATCTTTGCTTCCCTTTGTTGTTATATGTATCCAATGGAAAATGACCTCAGAGCTGTATGTGGTAGTTCGGTAAATAAAAAAGTAATGGGCATTTTATGGTGTGTTACCATCGGAGTAGATTTCCAATGATATATTTTTAAGTCATGAATGTATGACTAATAGGACTACTGATAAAGGCAAGGGCGACATTATTAATTCTCATCAAGCGGCCGTAGGTCAGTTGGTTGAGCCTTGGCGTAGCAATCGGAAGACCTGGAAAAAATTACAGCGATCGCGTATCATGACAGGCTTTTTCCAGGAATAGTACCTACAAACTAGGCCCTGGCCGACTACCTTCCAACATCCCTTTCCCTACCCTATCCTGGGCTGAGCCTGAGATGCCCAAAGACCACAAATAAAATATTAATTGTGAACTTTTTGCAGTAAGTAGTTAGGAATATTTGTCTAAAAATTCTTGGAGTATTTGATGTACTTTTATTCACAGAAGCAGCAGTTTTCTTGATGTAATTAACCCAGAATATGGACATTGGGGATGTAGTCTGACTCCACTATCTTAACCAAAACATTTGCTTTGCATTTTAATTGAAGATAAATTGTACATAATCGTGTGGAGCATATATACTGAATCTAATTTCTTGACAATTTTCTTGAACAGTGCAGGTAGAAGGATGAGAGGGTCATCTCTGGAAATTTATATGTGCAATACAGTTGAACTTCCAAGTGCTATCATACCTGAACACAGCCAGATAAATGTATGGTTTCTGTTCTGGTCAGGACTTGAATCTGGAAATTAATTGTGTTCATTAACACTCGTGGACACACAGTAATATAACAATGTCTTTTATTTTCGGCTCATCCTTCGAGGTAGAAATATACAACAGAGTTGTCCGTTTCTATGTCATGAATACAAAAGGCATATAGCCAGTCATATAAAATATTTCCCATACACAGATTTTTCACATAATCAATAAACAACAGCCTTGTTTTCTATTTAAAATGTCCTCTTCGCTTTCATTGAACTTCAGTGCTTATTCCTTCTGAATCAGCTCTTCAGCTTCAGCTGCTTTTCTTTCATCCTTACAGGAATGCCTTTCGACATTCTTCTTGGCGGGAAATCCGGACAGGAATGGCGTACCGGGACTGTCACTCCAAAAGGCTTCTGCCATTTACTGGAAGGAGGCCCTTAATTCCGTCTTGCTAAGGCTTAAGAGATCCAACTAGGGTACACGCCTAGTATCCAGTCCAAATGTTATCGTTGTGGGACCCGTTAGTACCCAAGCAGCTGCTCAGTAACCCGTATTTGCAAACAGCGGGCTGAGTCAGATGTCGAGCACAATGCCCAGGGATCGAAAAATCTAGCGCGGTTCCCTTGGCGACTTTTGACGTTCTTATTCCAAATTTTTTCCTGCCAGTAGTTCTGACTTTTTCGTGCTTGGATGGACTAAAATAAATTCGTTATAAAGTTCAAAGGTTCCAATTCACCTTGAGCCTCAAATACACTTAAATTCCGTTGAGTTCCGAGTGTTGTCCGTTGTATACCCAGACGTCAACCAGCGAGTTACAGAACAGCCGTGTGCTTTGTAAAACCTCAGTTGCTGTAATCTTCGACAGATAAGCTGTACACTAATGTAAGCTTGTACTTTTTATACTAGTAACTACAATTTAAGGCCAAAGCATGTAGGCGTACGCATCAAATTGTATTTGTATTATTGTGGCGTCTAGGTCAGAAAAATTTTTTTCGAGCCCTGAGAATGGTACAACTAAAGGAATATCATCGGAGGTCCTCATTGCCCGGAGGACGAAATGCAGCTGCCAGTGGTAGCGGTCAGTCTTGCAGGATGTCAGAGGGTCAAAATGCCCGGTTTCGGACAGTAGACTATCAGGAAAACGTCACTGCAACTGGAACGGACCTATACGTTGCGATTCTGAACTGACAGTCACTTGCAGGAGAGGACAAAGTAGAGAAACTGGACATTGAGTTTGCATGGATTAAGTGAGACATCATAGGATTGCCAGAAGAGTAGACTAGAGGGAAAATGAAGAACAATCGGAATAGAGTCAGGACATATGTTCTGTGTCAGAGGAACAGAAAATGGAAAACCGACTAGCGTTGGCTTCATAATAAATAAAAACTTGAAGACACGGACCACGGAGATACAGCATGGAAATTATATAACTATATGCTCCAACAATGTCACATTCAGAGGAGGAAGCCGAAGATCTATACAAGGAAATGCAGATGATTTTACATAATAGTAAATCGCGTTGTAAAATAATAATAGGAGACTTCAGTGCAAATACAGGAACTAAGCAGAGCAGTGACGCGAACTTTGGATTTGGCAAAAGAAATAAGATACAAGAGTGGCTAGTTAAATTTTCGGAAGCCAGTAGTCTGTTTATTTCGAATACAAAGAAGCATAAAAGGAAGTGCCCAAACGAGCTAAAAACGAAATAGATTCTATTCTATCGAATAATAGGGAAATCGTTTAAGACGTATCTTTTCTGAACAGTTTCAAAATCTCGAGTGATCATAGGATTTGAAAACTAAACACTAGACTTGAGAGAAAGCATGGTTTGAGTGTAGAAAATCTGTCGAAAAATACACAGATATTCGAGATAGAACTTAGCAACAAATTCAGCACCTTGGAAGAGTTAGAAGATCAAGAAGATAGCAATAGTAGAAATAAAGTACTGTCTGAAATTATAAAGAGATGCCAAGGAAATAGCAGGCATCAAAAAGAAAGAAAAAATCTCAGAAGAAACTAAACTTTTGATGATGAAAAGAAGCGATGGCTTCGATTCCGGAGGTCCTGGGTTCTATTCCAGCGGCCGATCATCCAGACTGATGTTTTTCCTCGTTACACTAGGCAAATGGTACCTTCAACTTTGACCCAGGGTGACTTCTTCCCGCATCCTTTCGGCTACCCTAGTCCGGCCTGAGCCATAGATGCTTTAAGATCATGAATAAATTCAGTTTAATTCATAGGGGGAAAAGGAAAATTCTCTGATACTTGAAAGTCTTGAATCAGTTATTTTCTTGTAGAGTGGAAACAATTTTCCACTAAAATACATTATCATAATTTTATACTAAATAAAATACCATATTTATATCGAATCGAATGCAATTTTGAAGGGCTTGAAATAAATCAATAATAACAAAAATGTTTACTAGCGATTGCAATGCGCAGCCTGGAAGCAAATACAAAATTTTACCATATACAGTAATCGCTCAGAATGGATTTTATTGTTATTATTACCTGCATCTAATACACGGTAACTGCTTTATATGACAAGGGGTTTGTGTTCTGAATTTTTGCATATAATAACTTTACATACAATTCTTTTTATTAACATGAATTAAACTGTTAAACAAGATAGTTAGTTTTTATTAACAGTAATGCCTAGAAAAATTCTTTAGTATTATTCTTTATCTGTAGTATTCGCCGACATATATCAAGGTAAAGCAAAATAAAACACAAAGCGCACGAAGTGAGCAACGACGAGCAACGAGGTAGCCCATCAGAAGGATAAGTAGAATTTCGAGTTTACATGCGAATTTAATGCGCCATTGATTCTAATGCGCACCACGATTTTGGAGACTAAATTCGGCTGAAAAAGGTGCGCATTAGAACCTAGTAAATACGGTAGCATGCAAGGAAAACGACGCTGAATAATAATAATAATAATAATAAAAAGGTTATTTATGCGTAATATCAACAAAATAAATTATTTTAATAATTTACACTTTTAAGGAAACCTATTTGTTCCAAACCTAATAGAGTAAGTAAATCCAAAGAAGAGTTTATTTTAAAATTTATTTATGGCTCTTAAGCATCTTTGATTTAGGCCGGGATAGGAAAGGGAAGTTGCCCAAGGTCCAGACTATCCCAGCATTAGCGTAGCCGTAGTGTGACGAGAGATAATCTGGAAAAAGCTGTCAGGACGGTCTGTCACTGGTCACAAACCCATGACCTTCAGAATACGAAGTAAAGCTCTACCAGCTGAGTTACGGACGTTGACGCTCTACCAACTGAGTTACGGACGCTTGGTTCACAACTTTTACAGTATTATAAAACTGAAGAGAAGGTATAAATGTAGGCGTAGTTGTACAGCTAAAATAGTTTATTTCCCCCATACATTTTTCAATACACGTTATGTATTTCCCCCTACCTGTTTCAGTGACAGTTAACACATGATGTGTAAAGAGCTGACAAGCTTCTGACAGTATCATCCATTTCAGGAGCATGGACCACACAACAATCAACTGATGCTGAATTATCAGAAACGCAGGGAAACGCTGAACCAAGACGACGGAAAAGGAATCCATCTCTGTGGAAGCGCAATACTGCAAAAATCAAAAGACTTCGGGGTGAAGAGTACATCAATAGCCGTGGAGAGCTTCACCCAGCTGCCACTGAAGGTCCTCCTTGCAACTGCAAGAGTAAATGTTTCGACAAAATACCATCCCTGGAAAGACAGACAGTTCGCGAAACATATTACCAATTACCTGATTCTACATCCCAGAGATTATTTTTGTTTCAATGCATTTCCGTTTCGACACCACAAAGACGTCGAAGTAGAACTGGTTCCACCGATTTCCAAAGAGCTGTGACGTACTCCTACAGAATTGCATTCAATGATAAAGTCATTAAAATCTGCAAGCGGGCTCTGGCCAGCATATTTGGTATTACAGTTTCTAAAATAAACTACACGTGCGAACTTCTAAAGACAGGTTCACCTGGTGAAGATATGCGTGGGAAACATAAATCCAGGCCAAACCGTGTACCAGAAGAAGTGAAACAAAGTGTTCGTGACTTTTTAAACAACAATCCGAAGTACCACAGGCATTCCACAGGTCGGGACAATCCTCACAGACAGTATTTATCTTCTGAGTTAACAGAACGAAGTCTGTATGGCATGTATAGTGCATTTTGTGAAGATACGGGTGTGGAACCCGCAAGTTGCCGCTCCTTAGAGGAAATCTTCCACAGTGAATACAAATTACATTCCGGTTCAAACATTTCAAACTAGACATTTCTAGAACATGTAATCGGCTGAACGTACAAAAGTCCACCTTTGAAAAGCACAGTATACACAGGTTGTAGTGTAACAGGAATGTCAATACCATTTATAATCTGGATTTTAAAATGAGCGTAGCTAACTTACGCTCATCATCATATGCGCTACGCGTACTTCTACTGTTGTAGAAAAAGTTGCCAAATTGTGAAATACAATCGTGCATATTCTTTATACTTTTATTTTCAACATAAACATTGTTTATCCATTTTGTAAATATGACGTGTCACCATATTCTAAAGGTACAATCAAAATGGAGAAGGCCTACCTGGACACATTGTTAAGAGCAAGTTGCACAGTATTTCGTTCGATCCAGTTGAGCTTCCTTAGGTCTGCACAAGTTCTAATGGGTAATACTTCTACTGCGTAAAGAGTGTAAGTTTGGATGGGTAATACTTCCATTACGCAGTGTAAGTTTTAATGGATAATACTTCCACTTGGTAAAGAGTGTAAGTTTTAAAGGGTAATACTTCAACTGCGTAAAAGGTGTAAGTTTGAATGGGTAATACTTTCATTACGTAAAGGGTGTAAGTTCTAATGGATAATACTTCCAGTACGTAAAAAGTGTAAATTTTACCCTTTGTAACTTGTGTGTACTTGAGGAGGCTCAATTGGATCGAGCGAAATGTTATTCACCTTGCTTTTAACATGTCCAGGTAGGTCTTCTCTCAGTTTTTCTTAAATGTTCATCAATGAATCACGAATGCAATTGAACTGAAGTGAGACTTACCAAAGAACATTGGGCCAGAAGGCAGAAATACTGGAACAGAAGGCGATAAACGAACTGTTCATAAATGCGCTAAATCATATCTTGATTTTCTGATAAATGTACAGTATTTAGTATTACATTTTAATATGTTGACATCAAATACAATCAAACTTTAGGGGGCCCAGTATCTGACAAATATTGCTATGAGCATTGTCAGTGGTGGTGAAATAGTCATGTGGAAATTTTGTCTACTGTCTGCTACTCTTGGCTGTGACAAATATATTTGTACAGATATTCATACAAGGGAAGGAGCTTGTGGAGTGAATGATTGAAATTAGTTCATCTATGATATCTCAACCATAACTCATATATATGTCATGCATAACTTGAGAAATGTTTCGTTCCTTTGGATAGTTGATGCAAATCTTGTGGTTATTTTTCATTTGGCATGTCTTCATGTTGTCTGATAAGGTACATTCGCGAAGTGCCTGACAGATATTGGTTTAATATTGAACAAAATGCAAGGTTCGGTTTGTCTCAATGTGTGTTGTACTAATTTTAGCGGCCTATAGCGGTAATTTGCATATTTATGTGTCTTCATAAATCAGGGATTCCAGAGTAATGGCTGTTACGCTAGGACACATTCAAACATAACCCTTGGAGGGCCAAGCGGGGTCCAGTTTGTACCCCACTGATATTTTTCCATAATAGTTCTGGAAGTAATGACTTTTAGTTTTCCATTCTTCTTATAGCTGACTTTAATTAAATGAAGAATATAACAATGAAATAGTTTTTGTATAGAAAGTTATTTTTCGTTAAAACAATACTATTTTTGATTGGGGTCCAAAATGTATCCCACTCGGCACTCCGTGGAAGTAATTTTATTTATTGCAGTGCACTTTCTTTTATATTTCGGCTGGTACTACTTCCAATACATGCGAAGAAGTCAGTTGTTCTCAAATGTGAGAAATGTGCCAACGTGAAAACAGAATGAGAATTTCAAATTCCCGAGTGGCGAAAATGTTATGAGAATATAATGTAACATTTTGCGCACAGTTTTGTTTTTAATTTGAAGAAATTTTTTGTATATTTTGTCTTTAAATATACCAAATGTCTTAAATAAATTTAAAAAAAATGTATTAAACAATATTTTATAATATTTTCACGATCAAACACGTAACACAACCAAAAAACTTTTGGGGTCCATTTTGTACCCCGCTTGGTGTTAAATAACTTGGCCCTCCAAGGATTAAATAAACATCATTAATGAAGAAATAATTTGAATTATGACACCACTGTTATAAAAAAGTTTGTTTATACCTATTATTTTTTCAGTTCGAGATTGTTTTAATTTTTCAGCATCAAAAATGAAAGCGTAACTGATGTTATTTTTCAATATCTATTCGCGAAGTGCCTGGTGGGGATTGAACTGATCTGTTCTATACAAACTGTCAGTAAAAATCGCTGGCGCAGGTTCTAGGTGCCCATATTGTCTTGTTTGCAATAGACAGGCTGTAAGAGGTGGTCTGAGCGTGCGGAAATAGCTTGTGACTGTTTAGTGCGGTAGAAGGTTGTTCAACTCCGAAAGTACTGCTTTACTTTTATGATCGTACGTTAGTGACCTATAATTAGTATGTGAGTGTTATTGTGCAAGTGTTGGTGTGTGTGCTTATTCCCTACGATGAAAATCGATGCAAATAAGGTGTCAGAGGCTCTACGCCAGATTGAAGTACCATCTTCAACACAGGAAGTACATGATGGAGAAAGGGAGTATTTTCAGTTTAATCAAGAAACTTGAAGACACCGTCATCACTGAAATCCTGGATGATGAATTAGTGCAAATGCCTTCCGAGGAAGTGACTGAAACAGAGCCGGTTTATGAGCCTTTGAGTGACGATGTGACTAACGTTTGGGTCCCATTTGATTATGCCAAAAAGGTAATTGAAGCTAGAAACAGAGGTTGGTCGCTGAAGACAGTCGTGCACCACTTTAAGAGAGTAAAGGATAGGAACTATCTATCGCGGTATCAGATATATTATGATCAACAAGGAACAAAACGTGAGAAACTGAAGGTCATTTTGGAATGTGTGTGGTCGAGGTAAGAAATAATCTAACAGCTGTCCATGATATTGAAATCAGGCGATGGGCTAGAACTAGATGAACAAAAGCTAGAGCTTGGGTTAACTGATTTCAAAGGTGGATCAACCTGTGTTTGGAATTTCAAAACAGCTCACAAAATTTACTTGCAAAGTGACACTATTAACGTGGGTGAAAGAGAAATCATTGTTGGAGTAAAATCAGCGTCTGGAATATCACAATTGAGCCCATTGTCTCCATGGAAGGCAAATTATTTTCCCCTCTTCTTATTGTCTTACGTGAACCAAGTGGTGCCTTTAGTCCCATTGTGCAACAACAGGAAGTGATTCGACCTCCAAATGTATATGTAACGTGTTCCAGCTCTGGCAAATTGGACAAGAATATTCTTGAACAATGGAGGGATAATTGTCTTTCTCTCAATGTTGAAATGAAATGTTGTCTAGTCCTTGATTCATTTTCTCTCCATCAGCAACATCTGTTTTCAATTCCGGATAAACATGTAGAAGTAGCAACTGTTCCGCCTGATGCAACGTCGCTGGTCCAGCCTTTAGATGTGTACTTTTTCCGTCAATGGAAAAGGTTTGCCAAACGATTTTGTGAGTGAGTTTTGCTCGATCATATTGATATAGACCTCCAGAGCCGTAATGCTATTATCAGTCTTCACGCACTTATCCATAATCAGTTCAGGGCTCCAATATTCAACAACGTGATTAGGCACGCCTGGAAAAAAGCTGCTTTCCTCATTAACTGTGATTTCTTTGATGCTTCTGACAGTGTTGCGTGGAAAATGGAAGATTCGAGTTGCTCAAATCCCAACTGCACAAATGGGTCATTCATCGAGTGTGCTTATTGTCCTGGATACTTATGCTTACAGGATTGATTCAAGGCTCATAAACATGTATAGGTACCGCTATGGACAGCTGAAAGTAATACCATAGAAACTGTGTGCAGCAGAACAGTCCGCCTTATTTCCGTCAGGCATTTCGCGAATGTACCTTGAGAGTCTGATATTGACTCATTGGCCTTGTTGGTATGTTGAAAATGAAAGAAAATAAAGTTTGCTTACGTCCACTGCCTTCTGTCATACCTTTCAGTGAACAAAAAATTTAGTGAATTATAGTGGGGGTTAATTTTAATAAGTAATTACTTCCCAAATGATATTGTGAGTCAGGATAGTTGTCATAATTTATTTATGCAGATGTTTGACTTTTTTGTCCAGGTATTTGGCGTATTGTGGCTCACTGTAGAAGAAATCATTCAACTTTACGTAACTGCTGATTAAGTCTCACACAGAAATGTGCATTCCGTGGCGACTATTAGGTTCGCCACTAAACCAGATATACAGCGACTTCAGAGTACAATTCATTAGATATTTTCGTGCTACAAGCATTATGTAACACTAATTTTAAATGTCCTTATTAATGAAATACTTCCAGGATAAAATGTCCATGTTCTTCCTCATCAGGGACATGAACTCCGCAATTTTCGGTAATCTCTAGAGTTTTTCATGTTTCGACTAATAATGAAAAATGGATTTATATGTATAGAACATGCACGAATATATTTAGAATGTATTGCATAAGTTCGGATGTTGTTTTTAAATTATTATAGCAATGAGTGATTTCACTTTAATGAACAAAATTACTTCCCTTGGTATGTTCTTAAGACCAAAATCTCACAATAATCAACACAATTTACGTGTATGCCAACAGTAAAACGTAGTTATAAACGTCCAAAAAGCAGTTTCCTTAAACAAGTTGAATCGTCGGGACATAAATACAAGCAACATAATAGATATATATCTGGTGTAGTAAAAAGTAATCCATTATTTTTGCATGACATTGAAGGCTTGACTTACCATAGTTAGAATGATCCGATTTAGGTCACATATGCGCCGTTTTGTTCGATAACGTGTTGCCATTTGGAAGGTAATATCATGATGCCTCTCTCATAGAAGCCCTTGTCCCTATTGGCAAAAAATTGAGACAGTCGATTTTCACAAGCCTCTCTTGAAGCGAATTTTTCACCAGCAAACGTGTTCGCCATGGACAGGAACAGATGGTAATCACTCGGTGCCAGGTCCGGACTATAAGGTGGATGCATAAGAACCTCCCAACCAAGCTTCTGGCGAGTCACTATCGATGTGTGTGGCCTGGCGTTGTCCTGGTGGAACACAATGCCTCTCCTATTGGCCAAAGCTGGCCGCTTCTGGGCGATTGCTGCCTTCAGACGGTCCAATTGTTGACAGTATAGTTCCGAGTTAAGGGTTTGGCCGTAGGGGAGCAGCTCATAGTAGATAATTCCCTGCCAATCCCACCAAACACACAGCAAAACCTTCCTGGCCGTCAATCCTGGCTTGGGCACCGTTTGCGCCGGCGCACCGCGCTTCGACCACGACCGTTTTCGCGTGACGTTGTCGTAAGTGATCCACTTTTCATCACCAGTCACCAACCGCTTCAGAAATGGGTCGCTTTTGTTGCGATTCAGCAGCGATTCGCAGATGGAAATTCGGTCCATGAGGTTTTTTTGCGTTAACTCGTGTGGCACCCATACATCAAGCTTCTTTGTGTATCCAGCCTTATGCAAATGGTTCCACACGGTTTTTTGTGCAATGTTTAGCTCTTGGGCAATCGAAACAGTGGTTACGGAATCGACGAAACGAAAATTGCGCGTGATTGGCTGTTACAGTATCAGGACCATAAACACTATTCACATTTGCAGCCGCCTGGCTTGCGTTTTCGCCTTTATCGAAGAAAAACTGTAAAATATAGCGTATTTTCTCTTTGCTAGTGTCCATTTTGACGCGCGCTCACACAACACTGAGTCAACTCATCACAACTATCTGAACAGTGTTTGTAGTACGCAATCTCATCGTTTGAACCCCATCTCGTTGAACCCGATCGGACGTATACAACGCGAGATACAGATCACTGAAGCCATCTATTGGCAAAATAATGGATTACTTTTTACTACACCAGATATTAGGTTCCTTAGCAAAGCTATAGCAGAAAGGACTTTCTAATCCCGCTCATGTTGTCCGTCCGTCCGTGTCCAGAAATTAAATCTCCGAAACTACAAGCTGTATATAGATGCTTGACTTGTTGGAAAGGTTTTAGCTAAAATAGCTCAGGGCCGCCAGGTCCGTATTGATTGGCGCACTAGTTCAGTTTTGCCAACTCATTTAAAAAAATCAATTGCTTCCATTCCGTTATACCTAGCTGCGCCAAACTTGGCATAAACTTTATTCGACACAATAGAAAGTTACTGTGAGTTTTCCCTACGTAAGGACAGGAGTTGTCAGGCTATTTTATAAAAATTAATGGACGCGTGGCTAGAGTTCTATCAAGGGACCGAACCGGAGCCGTCGCAATTTTTAGTAAAATCATAGCTCAAACTTGTTTCCTCTTCCTCGTTCAATTCGTCATAAGGCAAATATTTGTACAGACGAGATTTAGGGTTGCAACACAGAAACCAGTCCCCTAATTATATATATATTACAATGACTCTAACTTGTGAAAAAATTAAACACTCCATTCCTTATCATCTTTTCTCCCTCGTTTCACTAAGATCTTAACACCAAACTTATCAGGATTCATACTTCATATCAAGCTTGAAATATCTTTTTTAGTAGACGTAAGCTAGTTGTATATGATACTTTTGTTGTCATTAAGCTTACAAAGCAGTAGACAATGTCAGATAATATATATATATATATATATATATATATATATCGAAAAAACCTGGAAAACTTCAGTCAGGATAGGCAGCCATTGAGATCGTTCCCTGCACTTTCCAATTGCTAAGCGAACGCACTACCAACTTAGCTACGTGCACTCGTTCTATTTGCTAAATGTTATATTCCTAAGAGAACATTATAAGTCTTGAGGGAGCGATACGAACTTACGAAATCCCCTGGCAGATGCGGTTGTGAGGCGGCAGTTCACAAATTTTACATAAGATGGTGTGATGTAAAATATAAAAGAAGAACTGAGCGCCTGTCGTCGGAATTTTAGCAGACAGAGTGAACTAAAAGTCTGGAAACTGCCTCTTATTCCTAAAACATTTAAGGAAACGGAAAAAAGATACATATTAATGTTTACTTGATAGAGGAGGAAACATGTAAATGGGAAAGCTCATCATGTGTATATATATATGGGCAACGCCCTAGCAGAGCTGGTCTACCGGTTCCCGTAAGATCACCGAAGTCAAGCAGCTCTGGGTCTGGTCAGTGCTTGGACGGGTGACCGTTGCAGTGCTCCAGATGGTGTTGCCTGTGCGGCGTCCACCCAGCGTCGTGAGGCCAATTGGGGAGCTACCTGAATAAAGAGGTAGCGATCACAGTTGAGAGCTTCGGCTCTCCTCTCCCAACACGTCTGGTCAGCGTGGGAGCAGTAGACCACCTCCTCCCTCCGGGAGAGGCCTCATCCAGTAGTGGATTGAATATGGCTGTGTATTATATATATATATAATTGTACAATAAATAAGGTATTAATAATAAGTACCCTAATTCGAATGTATTTATATGACGACATTTAAAAAATTCATTCAAGGAATAAAAAGGATTGGTAACTAACCAGTTATGAATCTTTTTTACTAAAGATATTCGTGGGCATTCCTTTTAATTCTTCAGGGAGCCTGTTGAACAACCTTAAACCCAGCACTTCGTAACTGTTAAAGCGTTTTAGAGTTCGAGATAGTTGCATGCAATGCCTGTTATACCAAGTTCGTTTCAGTGAAACTGTGGTTCAATTGTGAAGTAATAAATAACAGCAATTCTGATTATCTCAAAGGAATATAAATTCCACTTTTTTATTCAATGATATAATTTATAAATAAATTCGTTTTTGTAAATAGATCATAGGTCTTTTATTGCTTCTTCCTAATTTACATTGAATACACTATAGTATGTCGACTTTCCACTTGGGGTATCTTGTCGGCATTCTCGGGCAAAACCTTTTTTCTCTAGCCAAAGTCATGTGATTTACGTTCGACTCGTAACTTCTTTTAACTTGATGGATAAATGCAAATAATGTAACAGTCTGTACCATTACTATTGACTCCAATCATTATTCCCATAGTAAATGTACATGTATAATAGCAGAATAATAATAAAAATGGAGAGAACCAACGAAACTTACATGTTCGTTAATCTGAGCCATAGATGCCTAAAGATCATAATTAAATTCCATTCTTTCATGATCGACTGACAACAATCCTGATACATGTTATATTTGCGACTTGGTCTCGCTAGATCATAAATCGTTATACAGGGTAGTTCACAATATTCCTTGCCCACCAAATGCACGATGATTAGCACTAATGATCCAAACGCGAAAACTAAATTTTGAGATTACCCCTTCAAGTGTTTCAGGAAGGTCTGTTGTAACTTTTAATACAAGAATACCAAATGAAAGACACATAAACGTACTAATATAACACGAAATACACATTTAGACATCGAAGGTAACACTCGTTGAAGGAATCAAAGTATGTAATGTTACATTAATTACTTCGTTCAATATCACTGTTTCAAAGATCCGGAAAATGTGATAATATTTCAATTCTTAGCTATAAACATATTTTAAGTCTCATTATGGCTTACTGATAGGCCGAAATAAGTTTGTAACCAAAATCCATCTTATTGTTTATGTCGTGCAGAACACTTTTTTTTTAACAGAAAATGTTTTATCAGTATAAAAACCCTTTCGGGGTAAAGGGAAGAGTGACGCAAGAATTCTACTTACAAAAGAAGTGATTGCGAGTGATTTTCTTTGTGTCACTATGGCGGAATTGTTTCCTTTGTAATAAAATTAAGAGATTTAGTATCCTCCCTTCCCCCATAGTGACACA
Organism: Lepisma saccharinum; assembly: GCA_022664845.1. Classification (NCBI taxonomy): domain Eukaryota; kingdom Metazoa; phylum Arthropoda; class Insecta; order Zygentoma; family Lepismatidae; genus Lepisma; species Lepisma saccharinum. The sequence goes on from JAGDQP010010954.1 coordinate 27,956, forward strand.
AAAAAAAAATCACTCTCAAAATGGATATCACTGCTTTTGTAACTAGAATTCTTGCGTCACTCTTCCCTTTACCCCGAGAGAGTTTTTATACTGATATCACTTATTTTGCAAGGCTGTCTGTTTAAAAAAAAAAATGCATAGTCTTCGTACAAAAGGTCAATTTTGGACCATAGTAGACTCTGTATCTCGAAAGAGGTAACTCCTATAAAAAAAATAAGCTTCAATTTGACCGCTATTGACCCCCAAAACCTTTTTCGGGGTTTGACCGCTATTGACCCCCGTACCACCCATTGGGGGCTAAAAAAGGCAAACAAACTTTTCTATCATTTGTAAAAATTCTGTGATTCGGCTAAAAAAAAGTCATAACTTTCGAACCTCTCACAGATTTTGACGTGCGATATACCGTTTGAAAGGTATTGAAGTGTAGATTACGATGCCACAAGTTTCGGCAGGCTATATGGTCTGTGATAAGTGCTATGTTAAAGAAATGTGAAATTTTGAACTTTTTTTCGCAACGCCGTAGGGGATCCCTGGGAGGTCCTACGGACCCAATTTTTTTTTCTGTCTTAGTATGGCAAAGAGCTTTCAAATGCAAGTTCTTAATGGAAATTTAACTTAATGGACAAAGAATAGAAAATTAAACTTTTGAAATTTGAATTTTATTTATGGCCTTTAGGTATCTAAGGCTCAGGTTGGGATAGAGGAAGGAGAAGGATGCTGGAATCTGGCGACCAGGGCCTAAGTTGAAGGTAACATCCGGGATTTGTCTGGTGACAAAAAAAAAACTGGAAAATACTGAGTCAGGATGGTCGGCCGCTGGAATCGAACCCACGGCCTCCCAAATGCTAAGCCAATGGTTTAAACTTTTGAAAATAGCATACTTTATATTTTGGAATGTATTGTGTTCTATTGAAATGCCTTATTTCCACCCATTCAATATTTGTGGAGCAATTTTTGTTTGAGATGTACGGTGATTCGAAGTGGAGTTTAAGATAATATTTTGAGAAGTTCGTATATATATGACTATGCACTGCACACACACTGGTAGCAATTATTTCGACTTCAGATCATATTACAAAGGAATTGTTACCTGGTATAAAAACACACACACTCACAGTCACTTTCTGTCTCCCTCTTGCCAAGATGATGTTATGGCCCGAAGGTCTCTCAGCAATGTGAAGCGATGTTGGTTTGTCATTACTTTTCATCTAATGGACATCACTGTTAAGGGTGGGGCCTATAGTTAAAGAGTATCCGAACGAAGTAGTTCAATATGCTTCTTCGGTAGGTAGGAGATGACAAGTCAAACCATTCATCCACTGGGGCTACTGTACAAAAGGAAAAATCAATTTTTTACAAAGCTAGGCGTGTCACGACACATTCATCTTTTTAGCTAGGAGATTGCAGGTCTACTAGCTGGAGGGAAAGAGGCCCTTGGGAAGACCGAGACGACGTTGGGATGACAATATTAGAAGAGAGAGTTAGACGTTCCAGATGAAAACTTGTTATAACAAATATGTGTATATAGTATAGATACAATATAATATATATATATATATCAGTTCTTCTTAATAGTATTAATTCCCAATTACACGTATCGATAATTCCGTAAACCAATAACTATTCCAACAAATCCGGCTTTGAGCATGAGATAAGCTTATTATACGATCCCAGGCGTAAGGTATACGATCCCACGTTGCTTCGAACATTGATGACATAACAGCGTGGAGTTAAAGGTGCTCACTTGTAGGTACTCCGGCTTATGCACAGGTGTGGGGCTACCTAACTATAGTAGAAATCTTGGCCAAGAGTGTTCACTCTAGCAAGATTAATGCAGCAAATAAAACCAGTAGTTGGTAAAAATCATTACTTTAATAAGACTTTCGTCCCATCATAAGTTAGTAAGTATGTATGTCGATATATCTTACAATGCCCTTTTACATACAAAGATGCCTAATAAGGTTTAATATTTTACCAAACATGGTTAAATGAAAATATTTACAGACTTTGTTGAGTAGCATACAGCTCCATACAATATATCTGAAGTTCCTACACCATTTAAAAGTTTTAGATAATAAGAACATCCGTAATTTAAAAGTATTCCAAATTTCCATTTAGTTTTTTGGCTGCCATCTATTGACCTCGCCTTGAATTACATGCTTTACTAGAAAAACAAAACACACTTCAAAAAGCAAGTTGTTATTGTTTTACCGCATTTCATCGGAAATATATTTACAAACATCATTTAACGTGCATAAAACGTAATTGGGAACATGAGATATCTGCATCAACTGTAATTTGCTTACATATTGCCGAAATAATTACGAAACTTCAGGTAAAAGAACATAGTACCATTCACGCAACACAATTTTTGCATCATTGTAGAATTAAAGTGAAATTGAACGTAGTTAGATATAAGTTTGTAATAATATCTATGTGTAGGTTTAATGTTTCCCAGCCCAATCATAATTACAACCATATTTAATTAAATAAGCTTGCATTTACCCATTTACTTTCTACAATAAACCAAATTGCTCGTAAACATCTTTCCAAGATAAACTTTAGCTCGAGTCAGCCAGCCTACAGCTCGTGTATAATATCATAGTAATATCTATGTGTAGATATTTCCAACCTAACCGTAATTACATTCATATTTAACTAAGTAAGCTAGCGTTAATTCATTTTTACATTCTCAAACAAGCCAAATTGCTCGTTAACGTATCGCTTGAGTAAACTCTACTTTGAGTTAGCCAGCCTAACCAAGGCTAACAGCTGGTGTATCAAACTGGCTTTATGTTGCTCAAGATAGAGGAAGAGAACAAGAGGAAATGCATGCAAAGAAACAAAAGAAATAGCAAGAACCTTTTTATTCAGTTACTGCTCCCCTAAGGAGCCTAGTAACTGTTTGGGTCCTTTAGATATAATCTCTTGAGATACTGAAAGTTTGGTTTATGTCATTTCGTTCAACGTAAAATTTAGATGAACACTTTTGAATAAATAATTTCATATACCAGACCTTTATGCATAGCAAAACATTTAGCATGAAAATTATTATCACAGAAAATATTGAGGAATCCGAAAGATGAGTTTATATAAATGACTGGGAGTAACATAAGTGAGTAAAGATATTTGTACAAAACAATGCACATCTCGCAGGATGCGAGTGACGGTACACATGAAACTAAATACTGCTAAGTTACTATAAATTTAAAAACTATAAATTGATAAATCATTCTAAATAAATTGATAAATTATTCTAAATGAATTAATAAATGAAATAAATTATTCTAAATTCTAAAGTACAGTTCTCAAAGCACTTCAGTAGGTCATTGGTGACACAGCGTACTGATTAACACTTCTCTTGTTGTCTGCTCATATTGGGGAATATCGATTGTTTTAAAACTTATATTTTGGTTTCTGTTGTTAGTTTCTGAGTTAAACCTTTTTAAAGGTTCTTATTACACATCTTCTTTATTATTATTTAAATCAAAAAAAAGTTCACGTAAACATTCTAATGTATTGTTGCTGTATAGAGTCCAGTTTTTTTTTTTTTTTTTTTCTGGCGAAATGGTAACTGAGACGTGTTATAGTTGTCTGTCAATGCGTAACAGTCGACAACAATACTATCTCTTGTACCAGCATTTCTTCAATTGTTGTGATAAAATGAGTAGGTGGTTCAACCCATGTTTAGTCTTCAGATAAGTAGACAAGAAAATGTTCGTGAAGCACAGTTGGGAAACAAAATTTTGTACAAAGTCGCTAGGATTTGTTTACAGTAAACTTAAAGGAATTAAAAATATCTCTGAATTCTAACATTCAACTTTGGGAATTATTCAAACTTGACAAAGACTCTAATAAGAGAAATAGCTAAAAAGGTGATGAGAGTTGGATAAGAAATATCTTTTGGCGTCATCATTCAACACATTTTAGATATGAGCTATGATATTGAGTCTAGTTTCTAACTGTACTGTTACATTACATCATACATGACATAGCTGTATTTGAAGGCGCATTACATACTAATTTGGATCATGATCTTTTAATTCCCAGTTGTTCTTTGAACCCTGTTTTTCTCTCGTGAACCTGAAATAAACAAAATATACATTTATTGTTTTGAGTTAACATTTACAATAATTATTCATTTTGAGTGTAGTTTGTTCTATATTTTACCACAAATATCACATCGGTTTCTCAATGACAGTGATTTCGTATTAAATTTTGGACTAGGTAATTGGCAGCACTTTTCACACCGTCGGTGTTGCAAGTGTTCATATTTTTCTTTTTTCACTACCCGAGCATATTACGTGTATGTAGGGGAGATTAGGTGATACTGACATACCTTGGTAAAATGACATAATGATAGTTCGGAGGAAACGGTGTTGAGAATATAGATTTTTGTGCTGGTTCATAGGAGCTCCTGGCATTCGTTGTTTTGTGAACGTGGCGTCTTGCTAAGTGACGTGGCTACATTTCGGCGCTGGAAAGGCCGCTGATGGTAAGTTCTATTTTTATTTTTCGTTACATTCATTGTTTTATTTTTCAACAACATGTATTTTTTCACATACGTGCATCAGGATATATGGCCTTAGTTTTGTGGGCGATGTTACAAAGTAGTGACAAGGAAGATTTTTTGTCCTTAAATGCTGTTCCGGGTAAACTGACATACTAAAAATCATTTAACCCTGTTGGTATGTCATGTTACCCTTACGTTATTTTATTGTGAAGCCTTACAATATAAGGCAGATTACTTGAAGATCTTACAAGTATAATTAGAGGGAAGTAATGCTTTCAACTTTATATAAAGCATTTTTTTAACGTAATCGTATTTAGCTATGTGCCTACATTTTCGTATACCGTGCATGAAATACTTGGTAGCCTTTAACAAATGTATCCCCGAAGGGTTAGTGTAACGCTTACTGCATTGTAATCGAGAGGTACTGGGTTTGATTCCCAGTGACGTCAAGTGGTTCGAAGTCCACTTTTAACTGTAGGTAGACTTTGAGGTTGCCACGCTCGCTGTCTGCGCGTAGTCACGGGTTTACTTCCCGCTAGGGTCCATTGAACGCAGTAGCTGAATGCCTACTTTACCGAAAACTCTAGGTTCCGTTGTTAATAGCTCAGCAGCTCGTTTAGCACGTTAACTATTTTCAGCCATTCAATCAACTGTAGGTACCGTCCTTAGAATGTCATCACCATTCGATGGAAGGTAGTCTCGGTTCGCTTTGCCCATGAACCTTTGGATCATAGACCTGCCTCCGGGCACAATATCCATCATCATCAGCTGCAGCATTTTAACAAGTGTGAAAACCGTCTTCTTCTTTCTTTCAGTCTTTTCCCACCTACGTGGGGGGTCGACGTTTCTGATGAGTCTTCGCCACAAAGCCCTGTCTTGAACTCCTTCCCTTGACAGACTTTTCTCCCCGAGATCATTCTTAATTCCATCCTTCCATTTCCTCCTTGGCCTTCCTCTACCTCTCTTGCCCTTCACCCCTCTCATTGCCATCACTCTTCTGACTACATAGTCATTTGTTCTCCTCATTGCATGTCTGCAATGTGCTTTCTTGTATATTCTTAGATATCTCTACAGCCTTGGTTGTTCTCTGTCTCTTCTTGCTACCCCACACATCCAGCGTAGCATTTTCATTTTGGTAACATCTAATCTCTTTTCTTGTGCTTTCTTTATTGGACATGTTTCTGCTTCGTACATCATTGCTGGTCTAACCACTGTTTTGTAAATCGTCGCTTTATTCTTCACCGTGATTCTGGAGTCTCAGAGAATGCCACTTACTTTCTTCCAATTTCGGCATCTCTCTTGTATTCTGTGTGTGAGTTCCGAGTCCAAATCGCCATTCCCAGTAACAGATGAACCAAAATATTTAAAACTTCTAACTTTTTTCAGTCGTTCTTCTTGAAACATTACTTCTCCATTTCCTTCTCCCTTAAACTCAAGATACTCAGTTTTCTTTCTACTAATCTGTAGGCCCCTATCTTCCAGAAACTTCCTCCAAGTCTCTACTTTCCTTTCAAGTTCTGCCCTATTAGTATTGCATAGTACAATATCATCGCAAACATCATACACCAGGGGGCTTCATCTCCCACATCCTGAGTTATAACGTCTATGACTACGGTGAAGAGGAACGGGCTTAAGGCTGAACCCTGGTGTAATTCAACCATAACAGGGATTTGGCGTGTCAATCCCACACTACTCCTTACCTGAGTTCTAGCTCCTGTATACATAACTTGGATTATCCTTACATATTTCTCTGGTACTCCTTTCTCCCTCAAACATCTCCATACCTCCTGACGGGGTACTCTGTCGTTGGCCTCTCCAAATCAATAAAGACCATATGCAATCCTTTTTGCTATTCCTGATGCTTTTAGATAGTTTGTCTTAATATAAAGGTTGCGTCCGTCGTACTTTCCTGGCATAAATTTAAATTGTTGTTCTTCTATTGATGTTTCTTTCCATAATCTTGCCTCTATAGTTTTCTCCCAAATCTTCATCGTATGTGACATTAGTTTGATTCCTCTATAGTTTCCACAATCCTGTATATCTCCCTTCTTTTAAAAAGTGGTACAATAACACTATCCCTCCATTGCGTTCGGCATTTTTTCCTGTTCATAGATTTTTCGCATCAGTTCCCATACAATACCTTTCTAGTCTCAAACTCTTTCACGCTTCTACTGGTATACAATTAGGACCTGTAGCTTTTCCGGTCTTCATTTTCTTTAATGCTTTCCCTACTTCTTCCCGGTTTATTCTTGTTGTCGGTCCAAGATCTGGAGTTCCATCGCTAAGAACTTTCCTTGGATTTTCTTCATTTAGGAGCGTTTCGAAATATTCGGTCCATCTCTCTTTGATCCTATCTTCATCGGTAAGCACTAATCCCTTGATCATCCTTAATTTGCTTAATATGGGTAATATTCTTTGTTGCCTTGTCTCTGATTTTTGCTAATCTGTATTTCTTCTTCATACCACCTGGTGTTCCAAGTTCGTCATACAGTTCATCCTAGGCTTGCGCTTTTGCTCTAGCCACTGCCCTCTTCGCTTCCTTATTAGCCGCTTTGAAGCTACATTTATCTTCTTCTGTTCCTGAAGTATCCCATCAAGTTTTAGCTTTCCTTTTCGCTTTAATAGCTTCTTGCACTTCCTCATTCCACCACTATGTCCCTTTTCCTGTAAAGGGGGGGGGGGGTGATATTTCCAGAAGTTCTAACTACCTCGTTTGTGCGGCCGTTGGCATAATTTCACCATTTTGGCACATCATCTTCCAGATGTATTCTTTCGATAACTTCTTCTTTGAAAAATGTTCTTAGTTTCTCCTCTTTCAGTTCCCACTATCTAATTTTGGGCTCTTCATTTCGTGGGCTCCTATTATTTCTACCTGCAAACTCCCAGTCCACACTCGCCACTCTGTGTTGCAGGGCCACGTTTTCACCATTTATTACCTTGCAGTTTTTAATTTCCTTAAGATGTTATATTCGGCACGAGATGAAATAGATTTGACTTTCTTTTCCACTACTCTTGTAAGTTAAAAGATGCTCCTTGATCTTCTTCTTCTTCTGGAAAAAGTATTGCAAATCGCCAGATCGAATGCCGTTGCAAAGTGCAACACCCCAGCCACCGTGAATCCTCTCAGTGTTTTCTCGGCTTCTGCCTATACGTTCATTCAAGGCGCCTCCAACAATTACTCTTTCCGTTGGGGGTACGCTGCGAAGTTCATGGTCCAAACGCTCCCAGAATTCTATCTTTTCTTCTTCCTCGCAGCCGACTTGCATAAAAAAAGCACACACTTTTACCCATGCATATCCTGATACTCATCACTCTGTCGTTCCTTGTATTCACTCTTACTACACTATCTTTCAGATCCCTTGAAAGGGCAAACCCTACGCCGTTCCGTCCATGTTTATATGCTCCACTATACAGCAACTTGCAGCCACTAATAATAGTTACAATGTAAATTTAATATTTGTTCCATTCTAGGCCTACTCCTTCATTACGAAGCTAAAATGGAAGCAACCCAGGCAAGGCGGAAGTATTCTTTATTTCAGCAGAACCTGCAGATCAACACTTGAAGTCTACTTGCTTTTCTTTTGGAAGTTTTTGTTTATTTCGCGCATTTTTTGAACTCGTTATCTTGACAACATGCATTTCTTTTTTTATTTTTCCAGATATCACAATGCCTTCAAAGTCTCAAAGGAAAACTGGGCGACAGTCGTGGGATGTGGAAGACATGGAACAAGCTATAAATGCAGTGAAGAAAGGAGCTATGGGATGGTTAAAAGCATCAAAAACATTCAATGTGCCACAAGCCACTCTCCGGCGCAGGGCTCTTTGCAAGAATAAATGTGCATCAGGGACTGTAAAGGTGCTTGGTCGTGAACCAGTGTTCAGTGCAGAGGTGGAAGATATTTTAGTGAAACATATTCTAGATTTCGAATCCCGATTGTTCTGTTTCGGACCTACAGACGTTCAGGAACTTGCCTTCCAGTTAGCCGAGGAATTAAAACTTCCCCATCCGTTTAATACACAGAAGAAAAGAGCTGGTTGGGATTGGGTGAAGGCTTTCCGAGACCGTCATCCAGAATTGTCGCTGAGGACTTCTGAGCCATTAATTTCTCGCGTAGGAGGCTTTAATAAACATCTAGTTCAAACATACTTTGAACTACTGCAAGAAATATTGAAAAAGGAAGGCATAACCGATCCCTGTCGGATTTATAACGTGGACGAATCGTCTATCACTACAGTGCAGAGGCTATCCAAAATTCTTGGGCAGAAGAGAAAGAAACAGATAGGAACCTTACTGAGTGATGAGAGAGGAGGACATATCACCGTAGTATGTTGTGTAAACGCTGCAGGTCACTACATTCCTCCAGGACTGATTTTTCCCGTGAGGTCGTACAACGCCGATTTGTATGTTGGTGCACCTACTGGAACTCTTCCATTGTACCAAGAAAATGGTTATATGAATGGTGAACTCTTTGAAATGTGGATAAGGCACTTTGTTCAGCACGCTAGACCATCTATGCAAAGTAAGGTCCTTCTAATACTAGATGGCCATTCAAGTCACAAGTTCTATCCTGCGGTAGAGTATGCAAAGAGAAATGGAGTGGTTATGTTGTGTTTGCCTTCTCACTGCACGCACAAACTACAACCACTGAACGTTTCATTCTTTGTCCCGTTAGACACTTACTACAACAATGAAGTGTCCAACTGGCTAAAGAAACATCCTGGGAAAGAAGTTGCAGTGTGCCCGATTTCTCGATTATTTTCAGCAGCATATCGTAAAGCAGCCACCCTACAGAATTCATCCAGTGGGTTTGCAAAGTGTGGCATCCATCCGTACAACCCTGATATTTTGTCCTGACAATAAATATTTGCCATGATAAACTACAGACTGACCAGGGAGTGAATCTCAAGATACGTTTACTTCAGCAGCCGTTGTAGAAACCGCAGAAAGTCCACAGAATGGGTGTCACGATAAGACTCCTTCAGCAACCATTGCAGCTCCATGTGCTTCTAACAGTTTATTGTCTATTTCAACCAGCTCATCGTCCAATGTTCCAACCTGCTCAGTTACGAATACATGTTTACATATCTTAGCCTCCTCAGTTCCATTATCCACAGTTCCTTCTACTTCATCATGCTCTATATCAGGAACAGCAAACACACCAGGTTCTCGGGTCGCGGTGGCTCAGTGGTAGAGCGTTCACCAATGGTACTTGGAGTCCTCGGTTCGATTCCAGCTCATTCCATGTGGGCTTTGTGGTGGACAAACACCATGTGCGTGGATTTTCTCGGGGCACTCCTGTTTCGTCCTATTTTCTTCAGTCCATCAATTCATCCTATCATCATTCATTCTTCCTCAGCCAAAGTTGCCTAAAGGTCTTGAAATAAATTCAAATTCAACACCAGGTTCTCGACTTCCAAGGCCTACTTCACCATCTAAAAGTGCAGTAAAGGGATATAGCTAGATCCTTGGATATGCTATATGGGTTGTCTCTTGTTCCTAAGGAAAGAAAGGATTTTGGAACTAAGAAACAAGATAAAATTAAAGTGAATGAAGTAAAAGCGTAAGAACATCGAAACGAAAATGTGTCATGAATTCACCACAAAACGAGGATTCCTCACCATTGTTTGAGAATGATATTGAAGAGAAGGATGCAGCTTGTTTGTATTGTAATGAACTCTTCAACGAGTCGAGGTCTAAGGTACAGTGATTAAAGTGCCAAATTTATGGTCTTATGGACTTTGGGCACTCGAAGAATTTTGTCTGTGATAGTTGCCTGTCAGACTAAGCTTGGACTCTTAGTATACACAAAATATATTAGGTATTAATCTATGTGAGCTTCCAGTTTTCAAGCATTTAAGAAAGTTACAATGTAGTCTGTTGTTCTAATCACTAAACTTAAATAGTTTATTTTTGGAGGTTTCATATTGTTTAAAATAAACAATAATAATAATAAAAAAAAGTTTTAGCAGTCTGTTTCATGTAAATGTTCAGAACGGATTTTTTTTTTAGATGTAAAAATAACATTTTATCGTCTGTTTGGGCTCTTAGTATACACAGAAGATATTAGGCCATTCTTTTTTAAAAAGTCACACTGTAGTCTATTGTTCAAATCAATGAACTTATATTTAAATTTGTATTTTGGAGATTTCATATCATTGCTTAAAATGAGCAGTAAGCTTAGAGATTTTGAGTAATCTGGTTTATGTTAAATGGTGAGAAAATTAGCTTCTTTTCCAAGATGTAAGAAACAGTTTATGATTTGTTCATGTTTGAAACACGTTTTATCCAATAAAGGGCGTATTTTCAACAATTTAACGTATTTTTATACTTTTCTCTAACACAACGAGGTGAATTGTTAATTAATTTCGTGGCGTATAGTGAGTTTTCGCAGTGGTCAGCATTGTAATTAGTTACACGTAGTTCTTTGTATGCTTTTAAATTTTGTTTCCACTAACACGGTGTACAATGTCTACTTTTTAAAAAAGATTATACTCGGATCTCAGTAGTTTCAAAATTATACTCAGTCGAATTCAAGGTATGTCACATTCGCCTGATCTTCCTTATAAATGCCCACTCAACATCACTGCTATTACGAGGGAATCGAGATGAGAACACATACAAGAAGTTCGGTAAGTTTTTCGCAACACCGAATGAAGTGGTTGACGATTTCAAATACATGGAGAATATTACCAGCGACTCTGATAGTAAGATATGAAGTTCTAGCCAACTGGAAAACAATAATTAATGCTTTGGGAAGTTAAATGAATCGAACACCGACTGTGTGCCGCACTCAAGGAGTCACTGCTGGTAAGGAAGTGTTGAGGAATACAGTATAATCACATCCACATAAAATCTTGAATAAAATCGCAAAGAAATTACTGACAAATGGGCTACTTGGGACACTTCAGATTTTATTTTGACACTGTTACAAATCTATTTAATATTTTTTTATAACTAGCGCATAGAGAACTCCAGTCTACCTGTGTAGTTTCATAACCCACTATAAAAGTAATTCTAATACTTCTAGATATTCTGAAAAAAAAGTAAAAAATATGTCTTTAAGTTACCTAGTGGGTTAGGGTAACTTAGGGTAGCTAAAATGATGTATTGAACGATGCATTTTCTTTCATTGTAGCAAGGTAAGTCAACTTGGGAAAACCTAATACACAGTAGATATCAAAATATTATACATATAATTAAAAGAATACCAAAGAACACCCATATAGAACGTTTTAGAGTAATCAGAAGAAAAAAAACGTCTGCCTCATGAGGGAAAATTTTCACCATAATAAACTCCAGAGATACCTCAATTTGTTCGTCGATGGCGTGGAGAACTTAAACATTATAAGATTTTAGAGGCCTTCTCATGCACGTAACCACATCAGTTTGACGACAAAGTCGTTCTTCATTAGTTTTTGTAGGGTAAGAGAGCGGCTTTCTTCTTGTTCATGAAAAGCGGGTGAGATCCGTGAAACCAACTCATCATCATCTCTGCTGGTTTTTATGGAGAGGTGAAAATCAGACTCATAATCGTGGAGTGAGTTGGATTTGGCATCTGAATCTCAATCATCATCCGAAACGTGATGCTTGTAATGTTCGTGAACATTAATTAGGTTTATTCCCAAGCAAAGCATGTTTAGAAGTCTCATTTTATCCCCATTTTTTGTCGCAAGTTACCCCATATCACTGCACTCTCAGAATAAGTAACTTTATGTAAGAAGCATTTGGCCACACTGTTAGAATGATTGATCAGTTACCAACGAAGTGGGGCAACATTATTACAATGGCACATAAGTGCTTTCCGAACACTGTGAACAGGTAGACAGCCTACAAAAATCTACTCAACAATATCCTTTTCCTCTTTTCATACCAACTTTGACTATAAAGTAGTAGTTGGGTGAAAATTATCTACAGTCTTTGCAAAAATTTCGCAATAACACACTACATTGACACGAAGCCTTGACGGCCAACAGTGTAGTCACTACACAATTTTAAAACTCGCATTCGGTGTCTCAGGTAACCCCATTTGACGGTACTTTATCATTCTGAATGTGATCATGCCGTGGCCAGTGAACCTCTTCAGTTTGTCACTTCAGAAACGAATGAGTAATGACATATTCAGAGTTGGCATATCACGTTCATGCGCGAGAAACAAGGTTTTCATCCTTTCATTTATATGGAAGTGTACTTAATATACACTATACAATTAAAATAATGTAAGTTTTTTGCATCGTCATGCACGCAGTATTGTATAATAGTATCATGATTTAGGACTTAGTAGATACCATTTCCACTTTTAAAGTATCGTCTTAAAATAAACAAATATACTGGGGTTAATTGAAATCAGTTATTATGGTGGTGGTGGTATTTAAGAGATGTGGACAGCTATGTTTGTTAACTGTTTCTGTAGGGTTGACTTCTTGTCCCGGAAGGATTTATAGCTAGCTCGTTGAAAAGTCAGTTTTTCACAAAATGCTTTTCCCAGAAATACTTCCGTACTAGGTTTGAAAAGATAGCAATCACTTTGGGCAAATTTAGTGAGTAGTGCGGATGCGTAAATTGTCATATTCAGCCAGCTTTGTGTTGCTTCCAATAAATCAGATGGACGGCTCAAGTTCTATTCAAGGCAGCAAGATCATGATTAATTGATTAAATTGTTGTTAACATCCTAAATGAACTCGTGAGTTTTGAGAACGGGACGTATAGTTTTTGAAAAGCCATTTCGTTCAGTGATTCCGGCGAGAATTGAACATGTGACAGCAAGATCATAACTAATTAAAGAAGGGGACTCAGGTGTTGTCGCGCAAATCCGGTTCAGACTTAAGCCATCTGATACAATGTGATAAGATATGTACATCGCCAAAATGGTTGTAATAAAAAAAATCATAATGCTAATTAGAAGTAGATGAAGAATTCGTCTGTGAAGCAGTGTTATCAATCGGAGTAAAATTAATTTTCTTTAAATAGCACTATATATATATTGTAAAGTGACGAGTAATTAGCTGCAGAATGTGTATAAACACATGTGCTAACACAGCACGTGCTGTTTGTTTACAAACAAGCAGTAGTAAATAGTGGAGTACGCTAGCGAGTAAAAGCATGTTCTCATACTCGTAAACAAATGGTAGTGGAAGACGGACGAAGCCGACCACAGCGACCGAAGGCAGCCGACGGAGTAGAAGACGTCGGAGGACTGCAGAGTCAGCAGAACATAACTGAATAAAGGCGACAAGACAGAGCAGCAAGTACTATTCCGCTTCCAAGTCACGTCCACTCCTCCTCCTCACCTAGGCCTGATCTGCTATACGGGATAGGTCTAACCTCCTTGGTCTGATCTGCTACGGGATAGACCGCTCCTTACTACCACCTGATCTGCTACGAGATAGGCAAAACTCGGAAATCTGCTACGGGATTGAACTTTCAAACTTCCTTTCTCTGCCAGGTAGTTGCCAACTACTTGGGCCATCCCCTGCCATACAACAGACCGTTGTTTGGGCTACATCGACTGCAACAAGAAGATTACAGAGAAAGTAATTTGAGATACTTTGTACCTCAAACATAATCCAATATAGTTTTGTACGGGAGACTTTTTTTTTTTTATTAAAATAGTGGACTTATAACTTTTATAATAAAAGGTGAAGGGGTAAAAGACAAGCTAGGATCCTTTCATTGCTTTACCTTGCTCTACCTGTCTCTACCTAATAAACTAAATAAACCAGTAACGGCGCCAGACCCAGATATTCTGGGCATTGCGGTGGCAATTAAGGCGCCCCCCTCAAGGGAAACATTATGTGGTGGAGCTATTATTTTATAATCGCGCCTGTCTTTTTAAGCACCCCAAGGTAGAGCAATTCATTTACTATAAAATTCGGCTTATATTCTCTCACCAATCAACGTTCGGTTTCGGCAGTACACTTATCAATCTGCTAGTAGTTAACAAAATCAAACATTTTAATAACATAAAATAGCACTTATAGTAGGTAACGTGTGAACTTACAATTTTAATTAGGGTAATTTAAAAAAAAAGAAAGAAGAAGAAAAGGGTTGCAGGATTAAATGTGAAATTGAGTCAAATTAGGTTATGCCAACAACTCGTTCTGGTGCAAGAACAAGGGAATCAGATAGCGAACACGAAAGTACTACTACTTCCGATACAGAGGATATGTCCCAAGACGACGACAACATGGCTACCAAACCATCATACAGTATACCACATTTAACCAAATTTTCCGGACGCATTACAGATGGCCCAGGTAGGTTTTTTTGCTTTTTGAGTATTTATCTGCTTTACAACGATGGAATGAGCAGAAACAAAAGGACATTTTGTCAATGTACCTACAGGAGACTGCACTAGATCTGATATCTTAACTCCAGGCACAAGATCAATATGATGCGCCGACATATCATCAACTGAAAAACAAACTTATTAACCTCTGCCGTCCCAAAATTCCAGCTTACAAAGCAGAGATGGAAATATAGCAGATTGAGCAAAGGGAAGGTGAACCAATTGACTCATACTTTGAGGAAACTGAGAGCAATACGTCATATACTCCCAGATGCCGAAGAGGATCAGAAAGCTCACTACTTGTCGGTCGGTCTACAGATAATTTTTTTGAAAGAAATATCAATGGAATCTTATGATACCATAGCAAATCTGCAGGAACGTCTACACCAATTGGAAACAGCCCAAGATTTAATGAAGAAGCGAGACTATATAGAACAATCGCAGGCTATGTATTCCTCATACAATGTACCTACTCAACCTGTAAACACACAAACCTATGAGTAATTTGACTCCCTATAATTACCAGATGCCAACAAAGTCACAACCTCCAACCTGTTCTCATAATATCCTACCTCTAGCACCTCCTGGTATGCTACCGCCTACAACAGAAACCCAATATTACGTTTATGACCTTCTGAATCCGAACTCACCCCTTTTCGCTCACCCAGTAGAAACATCTCCACTAGTCTACGCATTGGATCAGCTTGCGCAGAAGAATAACCAACGCACAAGCTCCTGATTACTTTAATTTTGTGGACAAGATGACACAACTCTCATTGACAGTTGCGAAACTCGCCACGAAAAAACCACAATACAGTAACGAAAGGAAAACAGCAAAATAAAACTTATTACAACAAGAACGGCAATAACAAGCAGAATTACAACAAAAATAACGGAGGGCAAAAGAACAGTAATCAAGAAAAAAGTGACAAAATATTAGTATGTGCAACTTGTTTTAAGCCAGGGCACGGATCAAGTGGATGCTGGAAAAACAAAAATAATGAGTCGGGAATCAAGTAAACTCGCCCCGAGCTAGCTCAAGCTCGCGGGTACGGCACATACACAAAGAAGAAAAAGGAAACCCGCATTATCATAACGAGAAATATTGACAGTCTTCATACTGCAAGTCACAATATAGACCCGTTTGTAAAAAAAATAATCATTAACGAGAAACACGAAATCAGTGATTTTGACATAACAAATAATAAATCTCTAATTAGAATAAAGGTGCAAGATAGACAGCTACCAGCTATAATAGATACGGGGTCAACTTTGTTCCTCGGAGCAAAAACAGACCTACCCCCGAATTGTACACTTATTCCATTTAGAACAAAATTGAAAGGAATTTCCAATAAATTGATGGAACTAAAATATATAGTTTTATATATTTTATATATAAAATTTATTATATAATAAAATTTCGGATTGGGAGAACCACTTTCATTATTTTCGAATTATGGAGAAAATAAATTTTAATCCAATTTTCGGTCAAGACCTGTTACGCCGCTTACAAACAAAAATTGACATGGGTCAAAACTCAATATCGTTTATATATATATATATATTAAAAAAAAAAAAAAAAAAAACTTTGCTGCCTCATGAAGAAGATTCTAACCAGGAAGTTTCACAGACTTTTCTTTTCTATGAAACAGCAGGCACAAGCGAAAGTATTTACCACAAAGAGAATAACGATTCCAGCACGATCACACTTTTTTCTACCAGTTAAGATACAGGAAGAAAAACAACAACCGTCATATCTCTTTGTAACGCTATTGCAGACACTATAGGATATATATGTGTTAGAAGCACTTACCATGAAGATAACAAATGACGATTTAACTATCCTAGTATCTAATTCAACATCACACAAAATAACATTGTTAAAGAATACGCCAGTAGGTTAGATCGGAAAGGACGTCGAGGAAGTCTCTCTATATAACCAAGAAGAAAAAGCAAAGCAAATCGACAATGTTTATAAATATAGGACAAAGGAAGAGGTACAAGAAAGACCTAAGTTAACAGCCACTAAATTTGACATGAGTTCATTTGATATCAATCCAGAATTATCAGACAACCAAAAAGTTCTGGTCGGAAACTTACTGTACCGATATAGAGACGTATTTTCCTATGCGCCCACAGACATTGGATTCTTTAGAGGTTATACTCATAAGATAAGAATAGACAAGTCAGCAGCCTTCCATGATAGAAGTCCATCCATACCAATAGCGGTGCGACCACAGGTTGATCGTCAAATAAATCAACTTCTTGAAGCAAATATCATACGGGAAATAGATGATAGCCCGTTTTCTTCGCCTCTTTTGATAGTAAAGAAAGCGAATACACAAGACTTTCGAATAGTACTTAACCTGAAAAATGTAACACATACAGCAAATACCTCAGCGTGCCATTCCAGTCAACTGAGGATGTTCTGCACAAAATTAAAGGCAAATCACTTATATCAACAACAGACATCTCTCAATCCTATTTCCAAATTTTGCTACATCCAAAAAGTCAACGGTACATGACATTTGAATTAAATCACCTTACAAAGATGTGTCATGGGTCCCTCAGGATCCTCACAGGCGCTCTCCATAGCTACAAGAATGTTACTTGAAAACCTCCCCAGGTACCTAAATATAGACTCAGGCGGTTATTTTTTACATTTATTCTAGCGCAGATTGTGCCTATCAAGGGTTTAATTCCAGCCAATACAGTCAAGTACTGTTTGTTGGAAATCGGTCCCGAAGTTGTCCGAATGGTTAGGCTTTCTGATCACGTAGTTTTAAAGCCGGTGGAGTTCATTGAACAGAGTGGTTCGGATCCCTCTTTAACAAACCTGTAGTTGTAGGTCCCGTCGTTGGAAGTTAATTATAATTCGAAACATTGTGTGATGTTCACGCGGGTTTCAGTGTTCTTTGCCTGCTAAGTGTTGTTAGGGCATGTCTTGCTGAAACAAAGTACACCATATCAACGGGGATGGTGTAGCAAAATTAATGCTTTCAGTTAAATTATTTTCTTTGTAAAACTTATATCTGTATTGAGTTAGATGATGTTTTTGCTAACTGGTGACCTTTCCTTTTTTAGTTGGAGAAGCGTGTGAGAAGCTTGTGGAACGAAATTTATCAGCGAGTGACTGGGAACATATTAAAGAGATCATTCAGAAAAATGGTTGTCGTTCAGAGAACGGCTTTTGGTACAGGATGCATAAATATCTCTGTCAACTTCCGTACCTGAAACGAATAAAGTGTCAATTTTGTGATTTGAAAATTGACGGACCTACTACAAATTATGAAGACCACGTGATGAAAGATCATAACGGCAGTGCAGTACAATATCCATGCGAATTGTGTGGATCATATTTCTCCATGGATACATATATTACGCATTGGTGTGATCACCAAATGAAAGTCAGGTGAGTTCTCTTTTACGTATGATTCCATTAAAATACTATGGTAGGTATTTATAAAGTTAGTTAGCATCAGCAGAACTGAATCTTATCATTCGAGTAGTGTCGCTATACAGCTAATATAGAATCCTTATCACAAATAACTAAAACTGCTTTTTACGTGACTGTTTCTTTCCCTAGACGGTTTTAACAAAACACGAGCCACAAATCTTGAAACACTCTTTCCACGCATGCTTAACGAACAACTTAGTCTATATGCATACGTCCACATGCGTTCTTTATTTACTGTGTACATCCGCAACAATCAGTACAGATAAGAGCTTCATTGGTGGATTTAATCAAAGTAAAGGACTCTATTCACTCTTCACGGTATTTCTGTTGTTTAAAGCTACCAATGAAATGTACTATTCGAACATACGGTTGCCAGATTGTCGGTCACAAAGATCACACAGTTATAGAAAAAAGTTGCAAATGATTCTGACAGTGTTGCTTTATCTTCCGCAACAAATATCACACAATTGTTGGGGAAATGCACAGTAATCACTGGTGAGGGTTGACAGACATGGAATTCATTTTTTATTTTACTACATATATCTTTCTCAGCAAATTTCAGGCACTTTCAAAGCTGAATATTTTTCAGGATTTTCCAGGAGCATAAGAACCCTGCTGTTATGACACACTATAACAGTTGCTTGAGCTTTGATGAGAAGTTCATGCACACTCCTACAAATTATTTTTTGAAGAATACGTAGCTACCTGACATGGAACGCAATCCCACTCCCCGGAACGGAATTCAGGGCTTTAGAGAGGTGGATAGGAATGGAAAGGTTTGGGAAGATTCAGGAATATTTTTTAGCAATCGAAATAAGAAACGGGCCGTGACGTGCAAGGTATCGTAACGTCGCTTATCGAGACATTTGCTGTAAAGATACAAATAAGAAAGATCGCTAATTTTTTATACCGGGAAGTGGTCACATGATTCCCTTAATTAGGAAGTCTAGCCAAAATAATGTGAATGCTTTCCCCTACCAGCCATTGCTCTGTAGTGACACCAAAATGGGCGTGTTCGGGATTCGAACGAAGAACGCAAATGGTGGAAATCACGAGACACGTCTCTAAGAAATTACTTTAATAATGAATCGTTGTTCGGTTCTCTAGAGCTGAAAAAAGTACTCTACGTTCCTATCCTGAGTGACTGAGAAATGCCTGTTACACAACAATTGTAATGTTTTAATAAACCTTTTAATTATTGACTGAATTTTTATTTATCGTTTTAAGTGGAGTTACCTGGGATAGTAAACTTTATATGATAATTCAACAAAAAAATTAACAAAAAAACAATACAGTAAAGATGAATGAAACTGGCATTTGTTCCTTTCAAACACTAGACTTCAATTTAAGTGATAATCAAGTCACAGGTATATGTGAGAAGTTGAACCGTTTGCACACAATCGAAATTACAATACCCTTCTTCTAGCCATTCCAAATATAACGAAGGAACTGCTTGATTGTTATTTTTGTAGGCAAATTACATATTTATACTGCTTCTTTATCTTCACTAACAGATTAAACTGAAGACAACCGTTAAATAAAATTTAGATATATTTAAGCACCAGCGACGGGTGAATAAGACAAAAATGCAGTTGACACTTTTCTTTTCATGTTGCCTAGCAGCAACACAGGAAAAACAAAATACATTAATACTGTGCCGTCTGGTGGACTCAGAAATCACCCATTTATTTACATTGAAAACTTATCTGTAGGTCTAGTATCCATAAGTACGTTACACGTAATAGGTCAACATATGATGTTCTAAGATACAAACTCACCCAAACAACTCGATCCTATTCTGTATCAGCTGCGAAAGCCTGGCATTTTTTGCCCAATGCAATTACATGTGCAAAAACGCTTAGTGAATTTAAAATTCTTGTAAGTGCTTTGCAGCTTAACCACATTTACTTAATCAGCAAAGACTATGCTCTTTCTGCTAGTGAAATGTAACTTTAATATGGTTCTATAGTGTGTTGTATATATGTGTTGTGTGAACATGACACTTTTCATGTACGTTTTTTATTTTATTTTTTGTGTATGTTTTTTTCATTAATACATAAATGTATGCATGATTTGACAAGCGTTAGATAGAAGAACAGCTATTAGCTGAACCTCGCCTACTGAAATAAAGGAAATTACAACTATATTTACATTACTACGCTTGAGTTACACACTTTAAAACAATAATAATCAAGTGAAGTCCGACGATAGAGCCGACGTTTCAAGAACAGACATTGTTCTCATCTTCAGGGCAAGTATACTGAGACCAGTTCATGTGTACTATATATAGTAACGGTAGGGGGCGGAGCTTAAGAATCTGTGTCTCTGATTGGTTGGCCTATAGCTTGACGCTGATTGGTCGTTTTCATGTATGTTTTCTTTATGACTGGTGTCCAAGTCCGACTAAGTTGAAATCCTGTATCTCTGTTGACATTATTACGTTCTTGTAGTATGGCAAGAGATTCTTCCGTACATGACATTCGTTTGGTCCTAAAAAGGACCTTTTCCAGCAAGAAGAAGACCACCCCAGAAACTGAAGATCCAGTCAATATTGCAGTCCTGCCCTACACTGGTAAACTTTCTGGAAAGGTTGCAAGAATCCTGAGGAGACACAACATCAAAACCATTCATAGACCGCCGTCAAAAATCAGAAACCTACTTCGTCCAGTTAAGGACGACTTGGGTCTTAAGACGCCAGGAGTATACTGCATTCCTTGTGAATGCGGAAAAACATACATAGGACAAACAGGACGGACAGTAGAACATCGATGCAAGGAGCATGAAAGATACATAAAGCTATTTTATTTTCTGACACTAAAATTATCTCAAAGAGCTCCAATTACTGGGATAGGATAATAAAAGAATCTCTTGCCATACTACAAGAACGTAATAATGTCAACAGAGATACAGGATTTCAACTTAGTCGGACTTGGACACCAGTCATAAAGAAAACATACATGAAAACGACCAATCAGCGTCAAGCTATAGGCCAACCAATCAGAGACACAGATTCTTAAGCTCCGCCCCCTACCGTTATTATATATAGTACACATGAACTGGTCTCAGTATACTTGCCCTGAAGATGAGAACAATGTCTGTTCTTGAAACGTCGGCTCTATCGTCGGACTTCACCTGGCTGATATCCCGAGAACATCTGTATAATATTCGCCGCCAGGAAAGCTTCAATTCTTATTTTAATAATAATCAATTTCAAATCACTAGAATGTATGTCACAAAAGTTTACATGACAATAATTACGAAGTCATAAGAACGAATAATCATAATATGTAGATAGACAGACAAATATTTTTCTCGTGTCAATTCTGATTTCAGTTTGCCAAGTTTTGGTGATGTAGGCAAAAACAAGTTTCTCTGTATTCTGTTTTAGTTACGCAAGTTGGCAAGTAGATAATTCTTTGTTTATCTTGTTGGCAATCTTACAAATGTTCACAGTATATATTATCATAGAAGTTACATGAAAGGTTTCCGTTAAACATTAAAATCACAGACACGTTTACATTGAGTGGACCGGATGTCCACTTCCTCCAACTCCCCAGCACTAGCATAACTTGGATGGGGATGGACGCGTTTATGTCCTAGCTTCTCGGTACCATCACGAAAGGATTGCGTAGGTATTGCCGCGAATATTTGCAAGAGTTTCGGATACAGCAATAGAAATTTAAAAAACGAATGGAAAATATTGTCTACAGTAGTTGTTCATGTTTCTCGCTTAGAGTCCACTCTCCACAGATTTATAGTTCCAGGTCTTCAGCTGATGTCTGACTCAAAATATAACACCATCGTTATATGGGTATAAGAAGTCCATAATTGCTCACCAAGCTGTGCAACATAGCGGTCACCGTCCAGTGACGTGTTTAGGAGGACCCGCGGACCCAATCTACCATCAGCCCGAAACAATTGGTACTGTAATCTTGAGGTTAGGTGAGACGCTGTATACGGTATCGTTGAGTATTCTTCTCATATATCCAATGGGAAGAGCACTGCACTGACCTGCTGGATATTCATCTGGTACTTCCTACATTGAATGTGGTTGTGATATGAGTCAGTATTATTCGCCTATTGTGGACATTCTACCCAGACGCCGCTGGTTACGGTTATTAAGCACCCGTTATCGGCTACTGCGTTGTTCGCGGTGGGTGGTAATACCTTCCATGAGGTATTTCCGGGTACGGAATGACATTATCTATTGAAGAATGTTAAATGTTCACACAACTAAGGAAATGAAATGCCCCATTCGTCTGGTAGCCGCTATTCTATCCCGTTCAAACTCTGATTATTCACGTCTCCGTGCATGATCAGACTGTTCTGTGTTCAGTCTGAATCACGAAAGAGCACCTCACAACTAATCAGGGTCTTGACATTCGTTGAAGCCGTCACATGACAGTGGTGGCCCCCTAACAATTTACATACTGCCATCCAGTGATTTTCGTACTAAATATATATAATAAATCACAGCCATATTCAATCCACTAGTGGATGAGGCCTCTTCCCGAAGGGAGGAGTTGGTTTTTCTTTAGTGCTAGTGCTTCAGACACCAATATCAGGTATCACCTTTGCAAAACCTTTATGTAAGTATATTTCTGAAATGACGTACACGTAATTCTATATATATATATATATATATATACACGTACGAACATTTTTCCAGCTCCTCAAAGTACTAACTTGAGTCGACTTGCTTACAAACATATCCACTGTTTCTGTTGGGTCTAAAAGAATGTCCCAATGCGCTGACAGCAATGAAATACCAGATAGGCGTTCATCTCCCGTTTTACTACGAATAAATGCTCTAGTCCTATTCATGGTAGAAAAAGGTCTATTCACACTAGCTGTTGATGTAGGAACGGCATCAAGTACTTTGAACATCGGTGGAATATTCGGGTAGAGCACACTATCACAACTTAACTTCAAGTTAACAGTTGAAAACACAGGCTATATATAACAGTTGAACGATTAACAACAAAAGCAGCATATTGAAACATCAAATTAGAAGTAAACTCATTTAATATAAATTAGAACCACGTGTTTTAGAAAATTGATCCACCCTTTTCCAGAAATAATAAATAGATTCCTCTCAGAAAAAACTAATTTCATATGCATAAGTCAACAGTCTAATTTACTTTAGCTCAAGGAGCTCTGATATGGAGATGGTAGAAGCCCATTATACTATTTCCTAATTCTGCTATTTTACTGGTGACAGAGTGTTAAAATTAATTTTATGTTTAACTGCCACTTAACCATTACGACAATCTATACATACCGTATAACATTGAAAGTCTGTTGTTTATATAAACGCTATACAATTCCACACCCCTTGGCGGATTTGAACAAAATTTGGCACACCAACAGAGGGCAAATCAGCTAGTAAATATTAAATTATTTTTTGTTCAGAAGGAAATTCATTAACAAAATTACTTATGGCGACATTACTTTCGTATTTTCTAGGTAATTAAATTTATTTAAAAATTTCGGAATGTGTTCGGACGTCCTTGCTAATAGTTGTGTCTTGCACCTTTTTTTCTGGACAGTTTTTTATTCTTTTCTTTACAGCATAACCATTTTGCAGGAAAAAATGAAATTGATACTTGTCGGGGCATTTGTAGCTAAGAATCAAAATTTTAACAGTTCTTTGAAACGTTTAAAGTTTTAACTACTCTATGATAGAAAGTCCGCTTCATTGTTGTTCAGTCAGTTTTTATCTCCGTGTGATGAACTTCACAAGCAGAGACTAGATTTGTGCATTTTAACTGGATGCAATTCGGCATCGTTAAGTTCTAGCTGGGAACAGAGGAAATTGCCTTTGCAGCAAGCGTCAAAAGTTGGACTGCCCTCCACTTTTCCTATCTTGCTGTATGAACTCAGAGTTGCTTTCTGCTGGGTGCCAGGCGCTGGTGTGCGTTAATAAAAATTCATGCAACAAGTTGCAGAAGTGTGACGCTGTTACATGTTTTACAACTAAATCTTCCTATGTTACCGGTATTTGCCATTGTGATCTATGGTACTAGTGATCAATGAAAATCGTTACATTAACTTTGGTAGAGCTTTCTTGTACAATACAATAACAAAATACACTATAAAAATAATAATAGTTCTTGAATACATAATTATTTACAAGCTTGAAAATCCTCTGCTATTCATAAATAAGTGCTGCCACCTTTTGATGCAGTTTGCTATAGGATCACATGTGTAGGTTTATGCCCATTTCGAGTGTTAAATTATCTTTTTATTTAGAACACAACCACTTTAACCAAAGCTTGAAATTCGTTGTAAATATCATAATTAATAAATTAATCAATCAAAGCATATTTTAAACGAATTCAATAAATTTAACATGTAGAATTAATCATTTTCACAATAAACTAGTATAAGCAAATATCCATGTGTCTGTATGATCCATGATAGTCATTACAAGTTTCTCTGCGATATTGAGCTGTTTGCCAACTGTTGTATTGAGAAAAGATTAGATTACAGAGAATACGGTTGAACTTCAATATAACTTAGCTTCATGTAATTTTGTTTCGTAGGTGTTCGAATTGTGACAGGCGATTTACGGACGAGAACTTTCTCCTACGACATGCGAATAGATGGCATCGGCGTCTACTACACTGCGATTGTTGTGATATGAAGTTTCGTACGGAAGAGGGCTTGCAGACACACAAGAAGTCTCCGAAGACCAGAAAGGAGTAAGCATTCTTTTAATATTTTTTATGTTTCAAATATATATATATATATATATATATATATATACAGATGCTTATCAGAATAATGGAAACACCTGAACGAAAGTGCAACTTACCAGATTAATATGGTGTCGGGCCACCTTTCGCCTTCAGAACAGCCTTGATGCGACGTGGGATGGAGGCATAGAGGTCGTGAATGGTAGCAAGTGGAATATTACACCATTCCTCGTGCAGGGCATCGGCCAGTTCTGTGAGAGAGGATGGAGGTGGAAATCGTCGCCGGAGTCGTGTTTCCAAGATGGACCACAGATGTTCAATTATGTTGAGATCTGGGGATTGGGCGGGCCAGGGGAGGTGTTGAACTTCATCCCGATGTTCCTCAAACCACGCTGCAACAACTCCAGCTGTGTGAATGGGTGCATTATCATCCTGGAATATGGCGTCATTGTCCGGGAACAACATCCGGACCATAGGATGCAAGTGGTCTCCTAAAATTGCGACATAATCGTTGGCAGTGATGCGTCCGCGAAGTGTGACCACAGGACCCAATGAAAACCATGATATTGCGTCCCACAGCATCACCGTGCCGCCGCCATGTTTCACAGTTGCGTGGAGACACTGCACATCATACGCTACTTTGGGCGTTCTCCACACATAAACACGGCCCGTGGTTTGGAATAGGGTGAATGGTGACTCATCCAACCATACCACACGTTTCCAGTCGTCAACGGTCCAAGTTGCATGGTCGCGGCACCATTTGCGGCGTGCTAAAGCGTTCTGGTCCCTGATGAGAGGTTTGGCCCGTGCAACACGACCCCGTAAGTTCATGTCATGTAATTCGCGGCGGACTGTGATTGTCGAAACAGGTTGGGGGAGGTGCTGATTGAGTTCCTCCGTCACTTGCGCCGCAGTGGCACGACGGTTCCGCGTGACAATGCGCTTTAATACCCGGCGTGCCCTGTCACTGATGCTTTTCTCCCGCCCACTGTTCCGCTTCCCCGATGTGGTTTTCCCGTGTGTTGTGTAGGCCGTCATCACCTTCGACACTGTCCCTGGCGACACACCTAACACACTAGCCACTGCCGTCACACTCACTCCACATAACCGCGCACCAACAATTTGCCCTCTTTGAAACTCTGAGAGGTCTCCCATTTTACACTACCTCCGTCTGCTGCAGCCACTGCACACTCCTGTTCCACGACGCCTGACGTAGTATGGAGACCGACCTAACACACCACCACCAGCAGTCCGGCGCTGCGGTCGCCACGACACCACTGCCAACCCATACATCTGACGTGTTGCCAACTACAGGTGTTTCCATTATTCTGATAAGCATCTGTATAT
>JAGDQP010010955.1:971-12392 GCA_022664845.1 Lepisma saccharinum
CCCATGTCAATATCCGTATTTTCCTCAAGTCATTTATACGCAGTCATTTACATTCGTATTTATCAAGTGCCGGTAACCTATTAATCTATTATAGTCATACAATCAAATATTTTTGTGGTGCATCCAATGAATGCTAATTATCAAAATTGATAGAGGCAGATATCGATATGAAGAAGAAGAACGTGGGCCAAGTTGCATACCGTTAGGTCCTAATTATCTGGCCCTATTAAAATATGTTGGTCAGAATTATTCTCATGGGCAGAAAGTTAAGAAAATGTTGGAGATAGGTAGGACCACTGAATCATTACACCCACAAGATAACTATTACCTGAAGGAAATATACTTTCAAAATACCTTAACATTTAAAGATTACACTCAGCGGTCTTGCCCCTAGTGCAGTTAGTTGAACTTTAGTTGCGTATTCGGAAGGTGCTGGGTCCGAACTCTGTGCTCGCAATCCTGTCAGTTCTTTATCTTCTTTTTTTCCTTAATAATATTTGAATATGTCCCGATGGTACTTTCACAACTACGTTCTGGATAACTTCTCACGTCTTCTCCCTTACCTATCCTGGCCTGAACCACAGTAACCTAAAGACCGTAAATATAATGTAATTACTGAGGAAAAGTACTAAAATGGGAGAAAATAGACACACTCATATATAACCTTTCAAAAGACAACATACATTTGAAAGCCTTGGACTTAAAAACAATGTATTTTATAGCACATTTATTAAGCGTACTAAACTACGCTTACGCTTGAATCTTAATTTCTTACAATCATATTATGTTCCACAGCAATCATGTATATATCTATTAAGTAATTTTACCACATATTCATCTACTGTTAATGAGTCCCACTTTTCTCAAGTAAGTCATATCTCAGTATATTTAGTTAATACTATAATGAATACTCTTTTTTGAGACTGAACGGTTTTTTGAAGGTATACTTTTCTTTCAGGTAAGTGTATATGAAGACATATTGTAGTGTTTATGTTTGTACTCAATCCTCGCCTCAAGAATTATGAGCTGTACATTATTTCTCAAATGTCACTGTATATAAAGACTGCAAGAGGTTTACTTTGAAACAGACGTCAAAGTTTTGTTAATTGCAAAGATATTTATATTTGTAAATTAAGTAATTAAGCTGCTTTGTTAACAGAATTCGCCCTGCCCCTTCCCATTTAAATGTTCTCCTTTCCACTTGCTGTGGGTATGCAAATTGGTTGTAAGTGATACGGAAATTCGTATATCCTCTGCACTGATTTCAAAGTATTTTGTGAACAATAAATAGTTAACTGCAATGCAGAAAAAGTAGTAGAAAAAGCTGTTTCTCAAGGCACCAGATTTCCGAGGCGATTACATTTCCGTGCCAAACTTTGAGAATTTGGTGTCCAGAGCCTACGTGTAGGTTCCTTCCAGGAATTTACCTGCTGGCACTGAGGAAATTCATAGGATATTCAGATCAATCAGGATGTCCGAGGTAAGCGAAACTCGAATTCGAAACGACTTCCGAGTAGGGTCACCGATAAATTGATCAATCACATCTTTGGGGTCACATTTTAGACCGGGTAACCGAGGCTATGCTTGAGACCCGACCTGACCGGTGGCCCGGAAAGCAAAGCAGTTTTAATTTATTTCCTTATTATACACTGTTGCGTTTGAACATAATTATATTCAAGGGCGACTGAGACTGAGACTGGTGGCGTTACCTCACAGAGCACGAAAAATATGACACCGTAAAGCTCCTAACAATAGTGTAGCATAAAAATAGTCTCATATCCCCGGAAAGAAAAAAAAGTACCCCCGGAAGTGTGTAGTATACAACCCTTTCCCCACAGAAAGGCTATTCTGAAATAATGTTCTGCTCGATGTATTAAATACGATACATGCATTTAAACCTCTTCGATCTCAGGAAAATTATTTTTCACCAAAACTATATTTTCTCTTCGCACACTGAATACCCTTTTTCAGCAGGATATGTATATTTTATTAGGTATGGGGAATATTATCTAGTAAAGAGGGCAAGTCGAGTAAAGACATGTTAACGGAGTCAAGATTCAGTCACCGAATCAATGGGCTCAGGATTCGACCATCGGATCGCCGGGTCACGGAATCAGTCTGGTCATTTAAGTCAAGACCGATTCATCGATTCAGTTATGCCATTAGGGTCAAGTTCGGGACAATAGGATGAAGCTTCGGACAGCGTCAACTTGTCTCCGGGTTACCTAAATCCAGGTCACCAAAAGCGATTCGGTCTCAGGTCTGATCCACAGTGTTTATTCCAATCAGGGATAGCAGCGACTAGGACACGGAAACAGGTGCCTATTCTGCAGAACAGATAGTGCAAAATGTTATTTATCCTATAGCAGTTGCATACGGGTCATTCCATGTGAAATCAGCACACTTTTTAACAAAATTCTACATCACCTTATCAGATTATTTTTATTTCTGGTTTATTGCAAGTATCCGTTGAGAATATTACTATTTATTTATTTTTTGATTTTTTGGAGACCCAGCTTATGTTCTATGAAAGTTAAAACAAGTCAAATGTACCGTGTTTTTAGTTTACAAAATTACTTATCACTCAGCAAGGATTAATGCTAGAGAACTCAGAGAGGGCTCATTTTAAAGCCCTTGTAATAAGCTTTTACTTGATATGACGCTCGGCAGTATTGTACAAAACGTTCTATCCTTAAAATTAAAAAAAATATTTTCTCAAAATTTGACATCTCGATTTTTTTAAAAAAAATAATGTTATATGTTGATCAGACCTACCATGAAAATTGTAATTTGCGACGATAATGGGATCGTGAGATATAAAATAATTTCGTTGTGCATGGGGAAGAAAATGAGTTATCGGTCTGCAGTAAGATAAACACACTTTGGTAAACCTTGTATTTTTTATTAATTTTAGTAATTAATGACCTCGGTTCGTCTGGAGCTGTTATGTTTCTAAAATCCACAAAAATCCGTTCCCCAGTAAGGAGTCGAGCCCGGAACCCTGGAGTGCTATCCTGACGCCTCAGACCGAACGACTAACAAGATTGGCTCCCTATTAAGAATTTTAATTATTTATGGCTTTTAGCGTTATACATCCATGGCTCAGGCTGAGATAGGGAGGGGAAAGGATGCACTAAGAAATCGGGTAGACCTTAAGTTTAATGCATCAATTAGTGATGGGTTCAAGATACTTTCGATACCTCGATACTACTGATATTTGCAAAGTATCGGTATCGGTCGATACTTCAACTAATGGAGCCGATACTTTTTCGACACTTCGATATTTTTTACTAATATCGATCTATATCTGAAAATAATCCAATGGTAAAACGTTAGGTCTATAACTTACATCTTAATACTTATTAAATTTGAATTTTATTTATGCCCTTTAAACATCTATGACTCAGGACACAATTAAATTTTGAACTATAGGAAAACAATACACTTTTAATTTTCATTGATGCATGTATTACTTAACTCATTGAAAGACGTTAAGAAAAAGCATCGAATATCAAATATCGAATATCAAGTATCGAAGGCTAGAATAAAGTATCAGTCGTATCGTGAAAATCTGGTATCAACCTATCTTTAGTTGTAGATATATATAATTCTGGAAGTGTAGAAGAAATTGATGACGGCTTAAGCAATATTGAGTACCGAATGAAAGTGAGTAGTAGAGGGATTCCGTTTTGTCCGAGAGATCTAGCCCCAACCTGGAGGCCATTATTTTGGCAAAACTCACATGTTTTGGACATTACGGTGTTCACATTAGGCCCTTGGTATATTAAAAATAACCCTTGACCCAACAGAGGAGGGGAACTTCTATGATCCTGGGAAACAGGAAGCCTGGCCGCAACAAATGTGGGAAAATTCTGTCTGCCTCAGAGATCATAATTGTTGCTACGTAATAGATCAACACGTGTGTTAACGTATGCGCCAGATACCGTTTTAATTTTCACCGTGTTTGAGAAGATTTGGGGGAATGAAAACCTTGTTCTTGGACGAGAGTGATTTTACAAGCAGATGGTAAGAAAAATGCATGATTTTTATACGAACTCTTCCTGAATATTTAAACACAAGGAAACGGTGAGGCTTGATACGAAATAAGAGATATATTTCATAGTTAGGATTATTGAAAGAATAATCTATCTAACGAAGGTTTTATATAAGGAATTATGTATACATATGTGAAAAATATATGTATTTCTACCTATGCATATACATAATAGAAAGAATTTTGAATGATTTTTATTTCCGGAAAAGACAAAACTTATGTAATTGGCCGCAATTTTAATTCTTAAGACCATGAAATATGTATAATTTACACGTAGAACAATGCAAACCGAACCGTAACAAGCAGAATTTATATTAATATTTTACTTCTGAGATGTAAGAATAAGATAATTGAAGAGTCGACATGTCTCTTAAGACTTTTAAAGCAGAAATTACTGTTATAGTAGCAATTTTGGAATAATTTGAACACTAGAAATATACTTAATGTGCACGAAGAACTGTATGATATGTGATTAAACCTATTTTAGCAAACGTTATCCTAATATAATACTCCTGATGTGTAAACATTGTGTAGAGGAACTACGGGACATGTTATTAGAACTGATTAAGTACACGATCGAGATGAATATCTCATAAGTGACCAAAAAATTGTAGGTTAGTTATTGTTTTAAACATGAATTTTATGTGTAAAAAACTATTTCAACTTGAAATATCAGGTATATATTGCCTCAGAAGGCATGCATAAACTATGTAAGAGAATTTCAGACTCTGCTTTTAAGAGAATTTACCTTAATGCAGGGTGATTATTCCTTTGAATAGCATACGAGACGGATTTGAACCATATTTGAATTCTGAATTTAGCTTAATACCGGGTGTTTGTTCCTTTAAGCTATGGAAAACGTGTATAAGACGCCCTCCGACCTGCGTGTTTAACTACAAATACCATATTACCAAGTATTTTGAAGTATTGATTGGGGTTTTTAGCAGAAAACACTTCTTTTGAAATAGGAAAAGAACGAATTAAATATCACACTATCACTTCGGAGACTGCATTTAGCAGTTAATGCAAGTAGAAATGAGTTTTTGCATTGCTTTTTATATCTATATACCCTCGGAAAAGATTATTTGGTGGCAATCTATAGCATAAAAACTGACAAATATTATTATGCTGACTCTAAAGCAAGCTTTTCAGATGAAAGTTGCAACTATTTCGGTGTTTATTATCAGGAAGGGAGTCCTTGTAGTCATATAGAGATAATATATAGCGAGAAAAGTGGCATCTGAAGTAGAAAGAAGTCTAATGAAATACGAAAAGGACTAATTGATGTGAAACTCAAGGAATCAAGAAAACTCATTTACCGATTGCCACTACGAAAAAGATATTCGAACATGATTTTAAGCAGATACTTTGAAACCCGAAAATACAAGTAAAACGCCATATTGGAGATTAGTTGTTACAAAACTAGTTCTTCTACAAGAACTGAAGGTACCAAAGCGGGTGATTGCTTGAATTTGACCATGTGTCATGCAATTTTGTTAATATCGGATATTGAAATAGTTATATCAACACAAATATTAGAGAAACAATCTACATATTCACGAAAATTAAGGTACTAAGGACTCGTTGTTTAAATTTTCTAGCTCGAGGAACTGTTCAGAATGGAATATAGACATATTTTTACTTGTACACTTGCATATTAAATGGGAAATCAAGCCTCGTAAATTGAAAAACTCTAGAAATTGGGCTTTATTAATACAAAGAGATCTCCTAAGATCCACAATTAGTCACTATGTAAGGGAAAAAGTGTAATGCAAACTAGGTTGAACGCGTATTTGAAGGCGAAAAGCATGGTTTTAAATAATTCTGACTACTTTGAAAACATGGAGAACAATATATAGCGAAAAAATTGCCATTTGAAATAGCTCGAACATGATTTTCAACCCGAATCTACTCATTGAATTGTAATTTCATGACTATATAACGATTTTGTATGTACCTTATGGCCGATAAGACTGATTGGTTAACGAGAGAAGCAGTATTTGAAGTAATTTGAATGAAACGAGAGCTAGACCGAACTGATTGTAGCCAACAATACTGTTTGAAACCACATTTATTCTTAATATATAAGAAGAAAATAAGGTATAGGAGTGTTTAATGTGTCAATTCAAGTGTTTGCAACCCATAATTACAATGTAGATTTCGATTATACCTCATGGACTGATCAATCTACCTTTTCTTGGACAATTTAGCTGAAATATTCAGGACTACCAGACTTTTATCGGTCATATTAATGAATTAAACTAGATATAGTCTCTATGTATGTTGTTTTGTGTGGTATATTAACACAGATAAAGGCAAATAGACTTTGTGATAAGAAATTATACCTACGTTTATATCTTCCCTGGTAGAATCTTTGGCAGTATGACGAAAGAATATTTCCTAACTTTACGGGAACTTGACTGCTGGTTCTAGTCGCTTGATGCAAGAAGCTCTTCCCGAATATACCAACTATTGCAGAACTCCTTCAGAAACACGCAGAAACATACACACTGAGAAACTACCACTACACACCGGAAGTGTATGCTTTGCTCTCACAGCTTGTGACCATGTGTTTGCTTGAAACAGGAAGAGTAGGAGACAGGTGGGGAAAAAGGGTCTGTGAGAAAATATCACACATCCTCGAGCAAAAGGAACATAACTTCAACAGCTAACATTGCTGAACAAGCAGTGTTGTCATCTTACACATAACAGTGTTTCCATCTTAAAATAATTTAATAAGTTATTCTTTATCATATGTATAGTAATTCAACAACGTCAACAAGAGTTGCCATATTATACAACATTTTGAGTGTTACCAAACATCGATTATTTTAATAAAATGATATCACCTAGTTTTCTTATTGTCTGTTATAGTCACAATTTCTAAAATACATCTCCGGAGACAGTCTCTAACTAGTGTTGATAGGTCACATACCTCATAGGATACGAACTTCAAAAGTGGTATCTAAAGCTGAACTTAGTGACTTTTTATCTCAGCTTTTAAAAGTGTTGACCACCAGCTA
Source organism: Lepisma saccharinum (assembly GCA_022664845.1). Lineage (NCBI taxonomy): Eukaryota > Metazoa > Arthropoda > Insecta > Zygentoma > Lepismatidae > Lepisma > Lepisma saccharinum. The sequence goes on from JAGDQP010010955.1 coordinate 8,049, forward strand.
TAATACACTCGTCTCGTGCTGGCATGTTGAACTAGTAGTCTCCCTGAATAAAATAGCATTTCCCTTAAACATTTTGTAGAGTTGTAACAAGACCTAAGCAAACACAGCCATACTAGGTAATGACGTCATTTGAATTTAAATAATCTGATTGGTTGATAAAGTCAATAAATTGCTGTAAGGATTCGATTGTGATTTAGTCTGCTGCAGCTGAATCCGGAAACAATGGCTGGCTGTGACTTACTTTTGCCCAGGTGGCCGTCGATTGTGTGCTGTCAAGTCTTGAAGAATGGACACCTTGCTTTAGTATAATTTGTGATGAGTGCTTTCACGATATTTTCTTTGACTTTGACAATGAACGTGTAGACTTAAGCAAGCAAATCACTCTACTTCGTATAGTTGATTTATTAACAACTCCGTTGGTTTGTGATCATATATACTAGAAATTTACTGAATCCCACACTTATTCTATTGATGTACTGCATAAATGTCTTACGACTTACAGGAACATGGACAGATTCCGAATGTAAGGGCAGAATTTGCTTAATCTTTTGGTGGAAGATACACTACATCCATGGACGTACCAACGAAGATCTTAACTCCTTCTAACTTTGAATATACACAAGGACCGGTGTTTGGATAGGAAATAAAACAAGTGATTGATACTAAAAAGGAACTTTCTATTTATGCATGATATTTTAGAAATGATAAAAAGAATTGTGACTATAGACTTGATCCAAAGTATTGAACAGTGGTGCTTTTACACAAAAGTGATACAGACAAACATGAAATAAAAAAACAATTGGTATAAATTATTGTTCAAACACAACTAATACAAAATACTGATACATAAGGTCAAATCATAGTAAAAGTTTTTCTTGTATAATGCAAGAGATATTATAATAAAAATTTAACAATAATTCTGATTTGCATTTTATTTCAAACTCTTTCAGCAATTTTACCTAACCATATAATATATTATATAAGTTTTAAATAAAAGTTAGAAAAGTATTTCTGCTTTCAAAAAATTCGTAAAAATTTTTTTTTGCTTTACAAAAAATTCTTAACAGAAATTGTTTTTACTTTCAGAAAAAAGATTTGATTTTAAAAAGAAAATCCTATCAAAAAATTTTCACAAAACTTTTCGTAATGCAAACATTTTCATAAAAAGTTTTCGTAACAAGAAAAATCGTAACAAAGAAAATTTCCCAAGGAAAAAATATTGTACAAAACAATGAAAAAAATGTAACAAGAACGTTTTGGAAGTGAACAATTCTAACAAAGAATTGCATTAAAAGTTTGCAAAAAATGCTTTTTACTTTTTGTTTTACAAAAAAACGTAAAAGAGATGTTGAGTAAGAAAGAAAATAATTGGGAAAAACTTCTAATGAAAAAAATGTTTAAAAGAGAAAATATAATTTTCAATTTCAGAAAAAAATAGTAAAAAGATTTAGGAAGAAAATTCCTAACAAAAATGTAAGAAAGACATTTTGTAGCTAGAAAAGTTTCTGTTTTCCAGAAAAATTCTTAAGAAAAGACAATATTAGTTTTTGTTTTTCCTAAAAAAGTTTTAGTAACAAAGTTTTATAATTTCTTAAAACCTCTAGGTTTTTGCTTGTTTGCTGAAAAATCCACCTTTTTAAAAAGGTTGTTACAACGGAAGTTGTACGGTAATATTTTTAGAAAATGTATTAGGCAGCAAACTGTTTCCTCCGTTTTCGTTTTAATGAAGTTAATTTTTCTTATAAACACAAAAACTGAATGAACATTACAGAGTCTATAATTTTGTTTGAAAGAAAATATTTACAACTAAGTTGAACTTTGAATATACAAATGAAACTAGCATTTACTCAAAATAATATACAACAGATCCCACGCTTAGGGAAGCCGTAGAGAGATGAGAATTTTCAATTTTATGTAGTGACTTGTTAATTGTACACTAGATAAAGCAGACTAGAAATCTAACTATTAGATCAAAACCGACAAAATATCTGGAATCCGCACTGAACAACACCAAGCGCTAAACGAAACAAACAGAGACTTGGGAATTTAGTTGCCACCAGTTGTTATTTTCCAAAAGTATAGCAAAATACTTAATATTCGTGTAAATTACTTTCAACATTAAAATTACGTCGATTTTTCTTTTTAAAAGTCTCGTTCTGCTAGAAAAAAAATGTGAATGGAATCAATTGAACAGTTTCAGGTTGTTTTCTTGTGAAATTGTTTATGGTAAAAACTATTTCGACTAGTGGGTGAGTAAAATTGTCACATAGTAAAATGATTTATATAACAAGAAATTAATCACATATTTAGTGTAAAACAAAAAATACCTTGAATGCTTTTCGTACTATTTATTTTAATCAAAAAACTATACAACACTTACAATATCTCACTTAAAGTGTTTTTAGGATAAAGTCTGAATGCATTGTAATATAGTTCTGAAAACAGCTACCATTTCTATAGTTCACTTGTACACTTTCTTGTCATTTTTAATGTTATATTAATATAAATACAATTTAACTTGGAAAATTCTTTAAGACATATTTCAATTACAACAAGAAATTAAATAACTGTCATCTACCACTTGGTTTGAATTCAGTTTGTCCACTTTTGATATTTGTCACCCACTGATTACCATTAGTAAGTCTATTCCTTACTGATACAAGCGAAGCTTTTGTCGTGTATCTGTTCAATTACAGTTTGAAGTTTTGAAGAAAACTTTCCTATAGACACGATATTAACTCATCTTAAAGTACACCCAAGGATGAATGATGTAGGGTAATTGAAATGTATTTGTCAGGGAACTCACTTCTTGCCAAGGGAACTATAATTTCTGCGTTATTATCCATATTTGTGACAAACCATTGATAGCCGTATTTGTTTTATAAATGAGTTTCTCTGTATATTCTACAGAGTTACCTTGAAATGGCTGGCTTACATAAAATACGTGTCGTTTTCACATCCAAATAGTTGTTTCCATGATTCCACACATGCGTGTAAGGATTTACTCACTGTAAAAAGCATCCCTGACGTAGTAAGTAGTCACTGCCGTTTCAACGCTTTCCAAATACATCCGGCTGAGGAACTGTTCAATGTACAATCACATACACTTTCATTGACAACTTCGTTCATTGACACATACCATCTCTGTGTCCCCTTCTGCAGCACCCAAAGCTATCTCACATAAATTATCACTGCTAATGTTGTCGTCTCCATCCACCATTATAACGTCAAACTCCTCTGCATTATTTAAAGCAAGCTCATATAATTTACTACTGGTAAGATTTTCTTCGTTCCCAAGAAATCCAATACTTTAGAATCCACTACAGTAGCCATCTTGATGCGTTCAGTCGTTCGAAGTCTGATAGGGTATTCGTCAAAGTGAGGTAATGCTACTAATATTTATCCAACTCAGAGACTCCACCCTCCTGCGAATGAAGTAAGCTTGATGAGCACTAAATCTGGGCAGTAATGTTTTCTAATTTGAATATATATTACTTGTCAAGCCATTAATACTTTCATATTGGTAAATATACAACACTTTGATTTGGAAAGGAACTAAGAGTATTATGTTGTCGTTATTCAAAGAATTACAACCTCGATCTTAAATTCATAATTAGTCAGGTTAAAACAATGTCTTGTATTGGTTTAAGTTTCTTGTGATGCACTTGCAAAAATCATCTTAAGAAAATCCGATTTCCTATATTGGACAAATCTTGTAAGCACCTCAACGTTCGATTTCTCTACTGCACTATGGTTTGTTTAATTTCTTCTATTGCCAACTGGTGGCAACTAAAATTCCAAAGTCTCTGTACGTTTGGTTTAGCGCTTAGTTTTGTTCAGTACGGAATCCAGACGTTTTGTCCGTGATGGTCTCATGGTTAAAGTTCTTGTCTACTTTCTCTAGAGTTCAATTGACAAGTCACTACTGTAAAACTGTAACTTCTCAACTCTCTACGGCTTCCCTAAGCGGTTATCTGTTGTATATAATTTTGAGTAAACGTTAGTTTCATTTGTATGTGTTATATTCAAAATTCAACTTAGTTGTAATTATTTTCTTTCAAACAAAATTATATTATGTAATGTTCATTCAGTTTTTGTGTTTCTAAGAAAAACGAACTCGATTAAAAGGAAAACGGAGAAAACACTTTGCTACCTAAACATTTTCTTAAAATATTATACAACTTTTGTTGTAACAAGTTCTTTAAAAATGTAGATTTTTTCTGCAAACAAGCAAAAACCTAGAGGTTTTACGAAATGGAAAGCAAACTTTTTACGAAAATGCTTTTTGCAAAAACAAAAACAATTTATTTGAACGGAAATTTTTGTAAAACAAAAAATAAAAAC
>JAGDQP010010955.1:12492-29870 GCA_022664845.1 Lepisma saccharinum
ACATTTTTTCATTTTTTCGTTCGAAAACTTTTTGTTACAATTTTTTTTCTCACATTTTCATTGTTGCAAAAAAACATTCTTTTTCTCTTGTTACGATTTTTCTCTTACGACAACTTTTTGTGAAAAGTTGTATTAAAATTTCTTATCTTGCGAAAACATTTTGTGAAAAAAATTTTGTTAGGAAATTCTTATCGAAACAAATATTATTGGGAAAGCAAAATTAACTTTTTGTTACGACATTTTTTTGTTTAAGCAAAAGGCAAATTTTTATTACTATTTTTTTAAAATGACAAATACTTTTCTTATTTTTATTTAATACTTATGTAATATATTGTCCTGTAACGTAAAGTTATTAGAGGAATATGAAATAAAATACAAATCTGAATTCTTGTAGATAAATATTTACTATAATTTGACTTTATGTATCGGTATTTTGTATTGTCTTTAAACAATAATTTATAAGATTTGATTTTAATTTCAGCATTACTTCTATCACTATATATTTTATATGTCAGTATTTTGTATTAGTTGTCGTTAAGCAATCATTTATACCAATTGTTTTTTATTTCAGCATTGCTTGTCCGGAAAAGCACTACTGTTCAATAGTTTGTATCAAGTATGTAATCACAATATTTTGTATCCCTTTGAAAATGCTTTAGTCTTAATATATATCTACTTATGCATAAATAAAAAGTTCCTTGTTAGTATACATCACTTGTTTTATTTCCTATCCAAACACCGGTTTTTGTGTATATTCAAAGTTAGAAGGAGTTTAGATCTTCGTTGGTACGAGTAAATCGATGTAGTGTATTTTTCACCCAAAAGATTAAGCAAATTCTGCCCTTACATTCGGAATCTGTTACCATCTTCCTATAAGTCATAAGAAATTTATGCAGTATATCAATAGAATCAGTGTGGGATTCAGTAAATGTCTAGTATATATGATCACAAACCAACGGAGTTGTTAATAAATCAACTATACGAAGTAGAGTGATTTGCTTGCTTAAGTCTACACGTTCATTGTCAAAGTCAAAGAAAATATCGTGAAAGCACTCATCACAAATTATACTAAAGCAAGGTGTCCATTCTTCAAGACTTGACAGCACACAATCGAAGGCCACCTGGGAAAAGGTAGAGTCACAGCTAGCCATTGTTTCCTGATTCAGCTGCAGCAGACTAAATCACAATCCAATCGTTACAGCAATTCATTGACTTTATCAACCAATCAGATTATTTAAATTCAAATGACGTCATTAAAACACTTTTAAAAGCTTCGTGGTCACTAAGTTCAGCTTTGGATACTACTTTCGAAGTTCGTATCCTATGAGGTATGTGACCTATCAATACTAGTTAGAGACTGTCTCTGGAGATGTAGTCTAAAAATTGTGACTATAACAGACAATAAGAAAACTAGGTGATATCATTTTATTAAAATAATCGATGGTTGTAAACACTCAAAATGTTGTATAATATAGCAACTCTTGTTGACGTTGTTGAATTACTATACATATGATAAAGAATAACTTATTAAATTATTTTAAGATGGAAACACTGTTATGTGTAAGATGACAACACTGCTTGTTCAGAAATGTCAGCTGTTGAAGTTATGTTCCTTTTGCTCGAGGATGTGTGATATTTTCTCACAGACCCTTTTTCCCCACCTGTCTCCTACTCTTCCTGTTTCAAGCAAACATATGGTCACAAGCTGTGAGAGCAAAGCATACACTTCCGGTGTGTAGTGGTAGTTTCTCAGTGTGTATGTTTCTGTGTGTTTCTGAAGGAGTTCTGCAATAGTTGGTATATTCGGGAAGAGCTTCTTGCATCAAGCGACTAGAACCAGCAGTCAAATTCCCGTAAAGTTAGGAAATATTCTTTCGTCATACTGCCAAAGATTCTACCAGGGAAGATATAAACGTACTTATGATTTCTTATCACAAAGTCTATTTGCCTTTATCTGTGTTAATATACCACACAAAACAACATACATAGAGACTATATCTGGTTTAATTCATTAATATGACCGATAAAAGTCTGGTAGTCCTGAATATTTCAGCTAAATTGTCCAAGAAAAGGTAGATTGATCAGTCCATGAAGTATAATCGAAATCTACATTAAGGGGCCTACAAACTCCAATTTCGTGCCAGGTGGGGGCCAGATTACTCGGACAAAACGGACTTGCTCTACTAAAGCGTTCTTACATACACTAAAAAATCAAGAAAGTAAAGTGTCCGATTTTACTCCTCTCACCCCATCCCATATTTGCTCTTTTCGCACTAGCTTTACGTTATGAAAGAAAATGGGGAGAGTAAGCAAAAATACGAAAATAATATTCTTTCTGTGAATACAATGCTGCGACGAAAAATTTTTGAATGTTTAAAAATACCCTATGAAGGAAGTTTCCTAGTTTCATGTCTTGAAGATAAGCCGACTGAAAGTAAATGATCGGTTGGTGAAAAATATTATTACCCGTTAGTTCTTATACGCTTGGCTTATACTCTGCTGATGAAGCTCCTAGTCTCAAGTTTCTCCGACAGATGTTGAATTATTTCCTCATTGTCAATTTTACTGTTGCTCCTTGGCTTTCGGAGCCTGTGAAACGACGTTCTTTTAGTAATTTACTACTCCGTATGCCTATCCAGACACACGCACACATACAGATACCTACCTACATACGATCATAAAATAAGAAGACATACAGTTTGTACTATCGGTGATATGTGCGTGAAAAAAGGCGGTAAATAACCAGCCCATGACGGATAGAATACTTATTTTGTGAGGTCCGAAACTACAAAACAACCCCAGACCTTCAGTGATCTTTAAAACACCATATACTTGATTTCATAATATTTTCGGTGTGTCACAGAGAGAGAGAGCGTGACAAAAGCCGACTTAACAAAAACGTGTTCCTATAACATTCTATAACCCCTAAAAAAGCCTATAACATCCAGTTTTTGAAAAGTTATTTTTAGATGGTATTTTTGGTTTTCTTATATTTTAATATACTCTGTTGAATGAAAGAGCTATTAACTTAACAGTTTCCCTTTTTTGAAAAAAACGACTTCCACTCTTCTGCATATCAAAGTGATAAAGAAATGCATATTCAAAGTCAAATTATGCAGAATTATTTTAAATATTTAATATAGAAAATAATAATACAGTAGAACAGTTAACAATAGAAAACATTATATTTTTGTTACTTTTCATTGCGTATGTATCATTTGCGTTGTCCCACATATCACAGAATAACTATATCCTATTTAGATAAACAATATGGGTACAATGTTCCAGAATATTTGGGATCAAATAAATATATATTAGGATATACTGTACCTTTTTTGAGTATTAAAAGATCATTTTAAGTTGGAGTTTCAGCAATATTCTGAAAATACTACTTGTATGCTTACATGTTGCGAATTAAATTTATCATTCCGGAATTTTGGAATTTCGAAACGCTGGTATTCGGGAATCTGGGATATTTGGAATTCTTGAAACTCGAATCTCGAGAGGTCGGTATCCAAGAATGTCTTCTTTACTTGTGAGCACCAAATGATGAAAACAATGGTTCACGTGGGCCAGGGAGAATCGATTTGTAAATTTCCCTACAGTCAGATCAACAAGATATGCTATCAAAACAATTGAGGAAACCCTTGCTGAATAAGGTATAAGGGTTTTCACAATTTCAGAATCGAAGTGACAATGTTTGTTGTTCCGCAATGTCGGAATTTCGACAAAGTTGAATTCCGTAACGTTAAATCACTCAAAACTTACAAGGTAGGAATTTAGGAGCGTTGAATTTCCGGAGTGCCAAAATTCCGTATTCTAATGAATTCTGAATTTCGGAATTGGCTTTGGACCTCCGAAAGTATAGTAAAATGTCTTCAAATGTATATATATGTTAATATAAAGTTATCACAAAAATCATGTTTTTCTAATATTGTTCTTAAATATCAGTTATTATAGAGTTGTCACACCGGTACCCGGGAAACAAAAAACGATATTGAAATTCCACCAATGTATCAAATGTAAGAGGACATTTATTGCATCATATAATCGGTGGTGACAACAAGAAAAACATATTTGTACCTTTGGGAAATAAAAAAATATACTATACACAAATCAAGTTAGGGACGTTAGTTTTGTGTTGACACACAAGCTTAGCAAATATGTGGTTCTTACGTACATAAGGGCTGACGACCGAAGAGAACTAGCCTAACTTCCTGGTTTAGCTCCTGCTCTTAGCAAACGCAGGAGAATTGAAAAAAAAGAGGAAGTAGATAGGAAAACTGTGCGGAATTTTGGAACCGGAATTTTGTAGTAACCGGAGAATACGATTTCGGAATTTAGAACTTGAAGCGAAGAGGTTAAGTTTGGCTTCATGTGAACAAGTCGCGGATAGAGATTGGAACTCGCGTGACTCCTGAGTATCGGATGGTGAACAAAAAGCGGCCCAGTTGTTAGTGCCTAAAATGCATTCTCGATAATCTAGAGTGTCACGTATTTGCTAAGTCTCACTCTGATTTGTTTGCATATCTTTAATATGGATGTTCAGTACATTGTAGAGAAAATGTAGGCTGGTTAGAATTTAAATTGAGTTTATGAATATTTATGGAATCTTTGTATTTTGTTGAAAATATAAATCAAACTTTTCATTTAAGTGTCCTTATGCACAGTGAGATCTAGAGGGTCAATAGGGTTCAAACGCCCCGGGCGGCACGTTTAGGATAATGCAAAATATAATGCAAAAATATAGCATATTAATTTGAGTGGGCACTCGTCTCCCGTGTCCTCTCACTGGATACACCATTGAAATGGATCTTAAAATAGGTATTTGGACCCTATGTCCTTCTAAGATATTTAGTTACGCATATCCGGTCAGATTATTTATTTGTAAGGCTAATTACAACAACAGTCGCGGTGGAAGGAGCGGACTTCTCCCCCCAGCCCCTTATAGTTTATTTAGCAAAATATAAAATAAAGAATCTAAAATAAGTGTTTAAGACTACCGAGTGTCCGTAACTCAGTTGGCTTTGCATTCGGAAGGTATTTGGATTGATACCAACTGATGACAAGTCTGACTGAGGTTTTTCCCGAGGTTTTCTCAGTCACAACACGCAAATGCCGGTAAGGAACCTTGCACTTCAGCCACTATATAGATATATATATCTATATATATATATATATATAAGTAATAGATTAATTCAATTCAATTCATTCCAAGTGTATAATACTAAGCTACTAGCCAGACTACTATCAAAGCTGCATTATCAAAATATGATGTGAAATATCAGACAAGAAATATGTCACTCTATGCAGGTTCACTTGCCTATAGAATTGATTACATCGAAATAAGTTATGCCATTTCAAGATTTCTATGTTAACCTTCTTGATGTTGCTCAGTATAACAGCTTAGTGAGATAGGTAGCCTAAATAAATGTTTTAATAGTCTATATTCTAATTGAAAATCAAATTTTTGGTCACATACCCACGAAATAGGAAGCAGAATAATTTCACAACAAATCACAAAACACTACTTGTATCACTATTTGACAATAAATTCTACGTGGGTTTCTACATGTCTGAGAATATGAGAATTACTTTGCAAAAGAAAATGGTTTGCTCTTTGTTTTCAAGAGGTAATCATCTCTTCAACATGGCGAAAGACACTTTTTGTTCCCACAACTATATTTGGAAACATTTATATTTCAAAAACGAGAAAAACGAAAGAGAAAAATAATATACCGTTATGTAGTTTTTCTCAAAACAGAGTCATGATTTCAGCTCAGAAAGAGATAGTGAATTCTATATAAAAAAAGAAAGAATTTGAAACAAAAAATATTGTTTGATAGAGTAGATTTTTTTAGACTGCAATTCTTCTAATTTTCATAACATCCAACACAGTATCTGTGTGCAAGGAAAAATATTGCGTTCAATCACACCACTTTCTTGCTGTTAGCACAAAAATGTCGGCTTTGCAACTTTAATATCTAGAATGAATCTTCATATAAAATCTAAAATTTGATGTCAAGTACGTCCAGTATGTACCTAACTCCAAGTTTAAATTGTAACCTGTTTATTTAAATACTCTTATCAATGCCAGTGGATTTTCTCAGTCTTAAGATGCAAATGAGAATGCTCTATCTTCATTAAGGTCATAGGCAACGACGTCGCCTTTATTCCTTCTGAACCAATGTGGTCCCGTATTTGGCAGATCTTAGCTCAATTAAAAGATTAAATATTAAATAAATTGCCCATGTAGTAGCTATATCGTACAATACATCTTTAATTTGAATGATTTGTTGAGACGTGAAAATTAATTGTGAACGTGAGAATTAGAAAATTGGAATACATTAAACAAGTGAGCTGAAATCCAGTCAGGGGTCTGTGGACATAAGCACCGCCAGGCTTCAACAGCTAGTTTATATGATCAAGGTTGTGTTCGAAAAATTGCGGTGGGACCTTTTCAACGACACTCCATCTGCCTTTCTAGCCTGCAGTTCAAAGTTGAAAATCCTCCCGAAACTCAGAATCATCTCCTGCAATCTGTCTGAATGATACGGGTTTGAACTCATGTTGCCGAGACCTTTCCAAGGACATCTCAAACACATTACTAGCTCTCGTAGGTACAGAGATACAAAGTTCCCCCATATTTGGGAACGCCCCTATCTCTGGCACCCCTCATTATACGGGTTTGAGCTAGTATCGCCGAGTCTTTCCAACGACACCTCAACAACCTATCTGGCCCTAGTAGTTTCTGAGTTGAAAGTTGTCGAGAGACGGACGGAGAGGGAGCATAAGGCTTCACGCCGTTAGCTGCTGAAGCTTATAACCATGAAAACCTACTTAATCTAGAGGTGGTGCTTGTCGAAAATGTTATGTAACATTCTAGGTACACAAACAAACTTAAAAGAAACATCACATATTCTAAGATCTTTACACCTCAAGCACATTCAATTTTGTTCAGAAAATATTGATGCAGTGAAATACACTTATGTATCTCAGGAGAAGGCAAGATAAGTGATAAGGTGCTGCCGGACATTACCTCGCTACCATTTCAAGACCACTTTTTTTTGTTTCTTCTGAAACTAGTAATTTTTACATGAAAAATGTAATTAGCTTGTATATAAAAAAGGGTGTTACAGAATGATATCAACAAACATATTTCATGAGATTGCTTTCGTGAAAAGAAGAGAAACGTATAGACAATCAAGGGTGAATAAGTGTTTCGTTTAGGTACTAGGCTGCCAAAACCGTAGCTAAATGAACTCTAGAGCTTCATATCTGCAATATCATTAAACGTAGAACTGAGGCAATATTGTGCTCTCAAAGACTGTCCAAAAATGCATATTCCAAAGTTGTGTAATGAATGCGCAAGGGATTTCTCAAAGAAAGTAGGGGGGGATCAAAGACATTCTCTGGAATATCATCACTATCATGTTCAGCCGTTTTCTATCCACTGCTGGATGAAAGCCTCCCCCTTTTCTTTCCACATATCTTGATCTGCTGCTATCCTCATCCATGCAGCTTCTAAAAAACGATGAATTTCATCCTCCCACCATGCATTTCGACGTCTTTTCGGTCATTTATTTTCTCTGAGAATCAAATGTAGTACATTCGTCGTCCATGTGTCGTCTGTTCGTCTTACTATGTGACCGGCGCATCTCCACTTCATCTTATTCAGTCTTGATTATGTCTTCTACACTTGTTGGTGCGTGAATCCATTCATTTATCTTCCTGTCCATCCTAGTTATTCCTAGCATGCTTCTCTCCATTGCTCTTTATGTGACTCTTAATCTTTAAGTCGTTTGTGCATTCAATGTTTAAGTTTCAGAGCCATACATCATAACAGGTAAGGCACATTGAGTATAAACACTATAGTAGTTCCATTTTGAAAATAAAGTGTAGTCTTCCAAACGAGTTTCATGCCATTTTAAATCTTTTATATATTTCATGCGTCAACTTGGTATTCGATGTTTTGAACTCCCTAGGCAGGGACGTAGCTAAGAAGGGGGCAGGGAGGCAGGCTCCCCAAAAACTTGGCATGGCCCCCCAAACATTTATTTAAAATTATATGTTATAAGTAATTGTTTTTCTCCGACAATAAAGCATAGACTGAAACAAATAATATGCTCTTTCAATAACTAACTACTAACTAATTTACTTACTATATGGCTTATGGAACTCGAAAAATCATCACCTCAGTAACAAACGTTCGCCGTTGGGTTCTATCCTGGGCAATATCAAGCCAGTTTTCATGGCAAACACCTACTTCTCGAACATCTCTTATAATATTGCCCTCCCAATGACGTCTCGGTCTTAACAAAGGTCTCCTTCCGTCCGATCTTAAAACCAGGATATAATATAGTAATCTTCGTTTTTTTCCCATCCGAGCTACATGACCTACCCACCCTAGTCGTAACAATTTCATTATTTTTACAACATCTGGTGAATCGTACAGTCCGTGGAGTTCTTCATTATGCAGTCTCCTCCACTCTCCAGTCATCTCCTCCCATTTCGGACGGTATGTCTTTCTCAAAATCTTATTTTCAAACACACTTAATTTATGTTCTGCTAGGGTCGTACTCCAACTTTCGTAACCGTAAAATATTACCGGCAGATTAACCGTTCTGTATATTTTCAATTTTAACTATCTTCATATTAATCGCGAGGTTAAAAGATTCTGGACTGAATACAAACATTCGTTGTCCGATACTAAGCGACTTTTTTATTTCTTCCGTGACCTCATTTTTGCTTGTTACGTATGCTGCCAAGTATTTTAATTTGTTTACTTTCTCTGCGACGCCATCACTAATTCTTAAATTTTTATTTCCTTGATTCCCTGTGTTTCGACTTGTTATCATGTATTTTGTTTTATCTATGTTTACCTGTAGATCTATCTCATAGCACACTACTACTAAGACATCGGTGTTGCTTTGTAGTACATCTATATCGTCCCCTATTAAATCTATATCATCCGCGTATACAAACAGTTGATTCAAACCATTCAATGATAGTCCTTTTTGTTCCTTTTAATTTTTTAAATCGCATATTCTAACGCAATGTTAAACACTAGTGGTGACAAGGCATCGCCTTGTTTCAATCCGTTGTGAATCTTGAAACTATCTGACATATTATTACCTATCCGTACTGTGCTTATGGGGTCGCTAAGACACATCTTAACTAGTTGAACATTTTTTTCGGAATTCCAAATCGTATCAGGATACTGTATAACTTTTCTCTTTTGATTGAATTATATGCTTTCTTAAAATTAGTTTAATAGCTGGTGAACTGTCCCATTGTATTCCCATTTCTTCTCCAAAATTTGTCTCAAAGCGAAAATCTGGTTCAACGTAGATCTATTTCTTCTAAATCCACATTCGTGATCTCCAATTATGCTCTTTCGATAGTAAACTGAAATTATTCAGTTCTTTTTATTCATTTATAGGCTATATTTCTTATACAGTAAGTGAACGTTAATAAAAGTATAAGATCAGTAATTTTGGGAGCCGGGCGTAATCTTCGTTAATATTGTGAGTTCCTTCCAGCCCTTAGAGTCGTCTTGAGGTAATAAGGGATAGAAGTCCGTGCGATCGCACTTTTTATAACCGGCTAAGAAAAAACTTTACGATTGATTCGGTTCAGAGGCTAGAGGAGCGGATCCCCTTGCAAGGGTCGCCCGCCCCGCATTGCCTGGTTTCGCAACATAATATATTTTTATATTAATTTTATTATGAAAAGAGAAGAGTGTAGATTATTTTTTATTATATTCAACAAGGATTCTGGCAACACAGAGTAGGGTATGGATATCTAACCTATTTACCCTGATCTGTGTTGGTGCTGGCAACACTGCGGCTGAGCGGGAAAGAGTCCATTTTCTTTCTTAACATGGAGCTCGGGTGTTTAGTTTGCTATTTATGTGTTCTCGATTATTAAATATGGAGAGATTTATAAAATGTAGGTATTTTATTTCACATGGAAATAGAGATAAACAATTATACTGGACCTGCAAGGAAACTGATAATGTGCATGTTGTTGTTGAGAAAAATATTCATCCGTACATTGGTGATGATGAGCAAGTTCAGCAAATCGCTAGTACCTTACAGTAATTCATTGATTTGAATGACTTATGAAATACTTTTTGGGAAGTGAAAACGAACATAAAGAACTGGTATACTCTTTACGGCTGGTTGGAGTTTAGTGCTTTGCCTGATGCATGCTTTTGTTTTCCATGCCGTGGTTTTGGAACCCAATCGGGCTACACAGAAACTTCTTTTCGAAAATTTAAGTTGCGAAACTGGAAGAAGGCCACAGAAAAATTAACGAACGAAGCATGAGGGAACCACCTACCATAAGAAGTCAGTGGAAATGTGGGTCAATTTTAAGGTAAGTAACAGCCTTCTTAGAAAATATGAGGTGCAGTTCCATTTCTTTTGTGAACTTCTTGTAAACCTTACAGATTACAGAAGAGGTGTTGGCTACGTTTTACAAGTGGATAACCGTGTTCAGGTGGCTATTGGTAATTATTCACTTAATCACTTCTGTAAAACTCATTGTATTACAATTTTGTACTTTCTTGTCTTCTATGGATACAGACACGCATTAATAAAATACCTAAAAGATATCAGTACAGTTTAGCTCGTTCTGCCATAGAGCACTGGAAGCGGTCTACGTTGTTGTGAATAGGTTCCTACAGTCATGAAAGGGGGTTAACTTAAGCAGAACAGAAGGGGACCAGCAATAATGGATAAACGGACAACATCTAACTTTAACTAACCCGCCTTTACTCGCTTGGCATTACTGCGATTGTTATAGACGACTAATTAGTAAATAAGCAGACAATAAGCGGAAATGTGAAACAATAGTGTAAGAGCCAAAAGTACGTATAACAATTCTGCAGCTTTCTCGTTGAGGCGAGCATCTAAATTTAGTTAAATGAACATTAAACCTCCCATACGGATTTTAGCCCGGGATTTGAGATTGTTTCAATAAATTATCGATTTTCGGCTCAGACTCGCATAGAGATAAACAAAATAATATGCCCGTACCAATGGTTGACCAAATAACGGAAACTTCAAGTGTAAACAAGAACTGGAGTGTATATAATAATAGAAAAATAGTTATTTTGGATCTAGTTCCACAGAGGGGTGAACTTTCGTAACACTTATTTTCCACTATATTTTGTTATCTGATGTTTCAATCACGCTGTGGTCACTTCCGTACCTATGTTGCAGATTCGCTGCATCGATTTCATTAACGTGGATCCTTTCGGAATCCTCCAGTTTCAGAATCCACTTGCTTCTATGCAATGCGAAGGTCAATGCGAGCGACTAAAGGTGATATCGGGCGAAGCGAGTGAAGATGGGTTAGTTAAAGTCAGGTTAGCTGTCATTCATTTCATATTGCCATCGCCAAAACATTTACTTTCTAATACACGTCCTCAGTTACCTTCCACTACTGCAAATAGTTCTCATTTATTCACCACTCTTTCTGTTTTATTGAACATTAATTCGAGGCTGGACCTCTTACATTTTTTTTAATATTCGCATCTCTTTAACCGTAACACTTCTTCAGTAAATTTTAGCTTTAATTTCACCCTCTCTACGGAACTTAATCAGTTATATTTCTACAAAACAAAGACAGAGACAGTGCAGAATAACTCAAAGAGAAAGCAACTCGCATTTGTTTCATTTGACAAGACAATAGACAAATATATTGCTTAAGGCGTAGTGGCACCAGTAGTTAACCAGTTGTAGTAGCCAATTGTGAACTATGATTGTTCCGGCGCAGATCGTTCATCCAATTTAGTGTAGATTGTTCACTGAACAACGAAGAAATAAAATAATTAATTATTTCACTGTACTTGTAGTAGATGTGAACGGATATATTGGAATAGCTGTAACTCAGTTCTCTTATTGTGCGCTCTGCTCCCTTCCAGATCCACTTTACACAGTTTACGCTTGCTTATGTTTCCGAACAGGCCAGTTGATGCAAGATGACGCCGTTTAGGTGTAAACGGGTCCCCAGAGTGCTGTTACTTACTTCAGTTGAAAAAATGGTTACACTATATGTAATAAGTATTGTCTTTAGTAAGTATTCTACTCTTCGTCTTAATTATATAGCTCCTTAAAATATAACATACCTTCCTTTCAGATGTCCAAAGAAACTGGAGATGTCCTTGAACTGCAAAACCACGCATCTAGAGAAGAAATAACTGCCCGTCGCTAGTACTAAAGACGTACATTAATGATTGTGATCCATTTGGGTCAACAGGGATTGGTTTTCCGAGACAACGATGAAACAGACAGCAGTTTAAATAGAGGGAATTTATCGCAAACATTTGAGTTATTACGACGTTTTGACCCCTTTTTTAAAAGATGATAAAGCGCCAGGAAATACCACTTATTTATCCGCAGAAATTCAAAATGAACTTATCTTTTGTTGCGGTGAGGAAATTAAGAATGTCATTTTAAGTGAACTGAATGCCGGTGCAAAGTTCAGCGTTATGGCTGATGAAACGCGCGATATTAGTGTTTGTGAACAACTTAGTATTTGCGTGAGATATGTGAAAATTTATGAACCGGTAAAGCACTTTTCGAAATTTGTGAAACGTCGTGAGGTAAACGCTGAATACATATCGAAACTTTGGTTTCTGTAGGTGTTAATAAGGACTCAATATGCATTCGATAAGCTTATAATGGTGCGAGAGTTATGAGAGGTCACATAGGTGGTGTGCAAAAGTTATTTCGGAAGTCTCGTCCCCTTGCACTGTATATCCATTGCTATGCGCGCCAGTTAAATTTAATAATTGTAGGAGTGTGTACGTTCGAACAAGCAAATACTTTTTTGCTTTATTGCAGACTTTCCATAATTATTTCTCCGCTGAGAAAAGCTCATGAACGATTACAGCATATTCAGACAGCGTTAGGTTTGGAGCAGTCCAGTATACCTGGCCTTTAATACATTCGTTGGGCTTCACATATTCGTTCACTGAATGCTATGAAAAAGAATTATGGAGCTGTAATCTCTGCGCTAGAGAGTACGGATGCTAAGAATACTACTGAATCTGAGGGAATTGCGAACAAACTGAAATAATTCGCAAGTGTTTCATTCTTGATTGTTTTCAGCAAGATTTTGGGAATTACGAGTGGACTGAGTAATTTTCTGCAAGTAGAATATATTAACCTAGCAGACGCCCAGCTACTTAACTTTCGGTTGTTGAAGCCGTAAAAGAACTTAGAACAGAGGAAAATTCATTGAATCTCTACACTGAAGCATTGGAGTTTGCCAAACAAAACGGTGTAGAATGTTTTAAAAAATCTACGAGCAGAGCAAAGCGAGATAATAGTAGTACGAAAGATTTTCTAGTTTCGGGTAGTATTCCGAAGCGAAGAACACATGGTTATACTGAAGCGAGTTTCCATACAGAACTCCTATATCAAATAGTTGAGAACATTGTCAACGAGTTTGACAGATGATTCTGCAAGGGAAATATATATCTATGATTCGTGGCATTCAAGCATGTCATCCTAAATCAAAACTGTTCTTGATGAAGGAGACAATGGAAGAGTTTGCTATGCAATTCGAAATAGATTTTCCTGAACATGTATTCAGTTTTATAAAAAAAAATACGGAAGAATCTCTTATGACTAAGAGTGAAATAACAAATATCTCAAACCTGCATGCTCCTCTGTCAAAGGCAATTTCCCCCCCAAACTACGAATTTGTTGGAAATAGTCTTGACCCTACCGGTGTCATCAGCTTCTTGTGAGCATTCTTTCAGTGTGCATAAGAGGCTCAAATCATATCTTGGTTGTAAGTCTGGTCAAGACAGAACATCAGCGTTAGCCACACTTGAAATAGAACAGAAGATAGCCGCTAAGCTCGAAGAAGATCAAAGTATTGGCATATTCGCAAAGTCGTCGCAGTTTGTGTCCAGCAACTAAATTGTAAATGCAGTGTGTGGTAGAATCTTGTCAGATGATGCAAGAACAGCATAAAAATGGTGTTGTAATATTAGGCCAATATTTTCCGAATTATTATTTTAATATTGTAAAGTGATGAGTAATCAGCCGCAGAATGTGTATAAACACATGTGCTAACACAGCTCACGCGAAGCACGTGCTGTTTGTTTACAAACAAGCAGTAGTAAATGGTGGAGTACGCTAGCGAGTAAAAGCATGTTCTCATACTACTAAACAAATGATAGTGGAAGACGTACGGAGCCGACAACAGGCAGCCGACGTAGCAGAAGACAGCGGATGATCGCAGAGTCAGCAGACCAGAACTGAATAAAAGCCGGCGAGTCAGAGCAGCAGGCACTATTCCACTTCCAGGGATAGTCACGTCCACTCCTCCTCCTCACCTTGGCCGGTTCTGCCACGAAAAGGGCCTAAATTCCTTGGTCTGATCTGCTACGAGATAGACCGCTCCTTAATACCGCCTGATCTGCTACGAGATGGGCAAAACTCCTAAGTCCAATTCTGCTACGAGATTGGACTTTCAAACTTCCTTTCTCTGCCAGGTAGTTGCCAACTACTTGGGCCATCGCCTGCCATACAACAGACCGTTCTTTGCCATACATCGACTGCAACAAGAAGATTTCAGAGAACGTAATTTGAGATACTTTGTACCTCAAACATAAGCCAATATAGTTTTGTACGGGAGACTCTTTTTTATTAAAATAGTGGAATTTAATTTTTATAATAAAAGGTCAATGGATAAAAGACAAGTTACGATCCTTTTATTGCTTTACCTTGCTCTGCCTGTCTCTACCTAATAAATTAAATAAACCAGTAACGGCACCAGACTCAGTTATACTGGACATTGCGGTGGCAATTAAGGCGCTCCCTCAAGGGAAACATTACGATACCTCCTTGAATAGATTTTTTATATTCCCGAAATTTCAAGTAATTGTCGGCCTCTTTGAGACACACGGAAGGCGTTAACGATTTTATGAACGTTAAAATGTATTTATAACATATAAAGGAAGTCTGGATCTTTAAAAAAGGCTAAAATTTGTTAATGGTTTTTAAAACGTGCTACTACACAACCATCAAGATACGTAGTTCTATGTTAAATATAATTATTTCTTTGTTTTGATATATGCACAATTTTCGAATCCCATTAAATAGTGTCATATTCTCTATGTATATTAAATATTATTTTTTAATTTAATTTTTAAGGACTGTAGGAGCGTTCTACCAATTGAGCCACCGCGGCCCTATATTACATAGTGTATAGCTGCATAGTGTGAAAGTATGAAATAAATTGTGTATTAATATTTTATCAAACGTAATGATTTTGTGTGTTGCGTATCCCAAGGTCCAGAAATTGTGGGATCAAAAAGTATAAATGTATCAGAAAGTGTTTGTATGAAATATTTGTATTATAGTAAACACTATTAATATAGTAAACATTATTAATACATAGTTTTTAAATTATTGTTTCATTATCGCATTTCCTAAGAGATGTTCACTTTTGTCTTCTAATCCCCGAAAGAGTAGTTAAAGTTTAATTTAGGACAATTTATTGGCAAGTACTACAAATGCCAAGATTTTCTAAGGAAATGTGGAAACTTTCATTGATATAGCTTGAAAACTTTCGATGCCTACAAATAAATGTTACAATGGAACATACGATACTGTAAGTTAAGACAAAGAATGTATTGAAGAGAATTGGAAGCACGCGTGTTGAGAAAGGAGTCATGAGTCACGATCGGCAGGTGCAAAAGCTATTTTTAGAGCGACAACCAGTGAGTATAAGTTATTCAGTCAAGACCATTGGCGCTGTTGCTAAGCCATTGTTTTTTTTTTACAATTGTTCAATAGTATTTTCGTGTTGATTATCCATGATTGTCGCGCCACCAAAATCCGCGAATTGTCGTGAGTTTAACTTATACCTAGGTATATATGTGTATATATATATACTGTATTCCATTTGCAAATATGCACCCACAAAATCAGAACATGGCTATGTCCCTGGTCCTAGGTAAACATACTCATCAACTATGCCTATTGTCTCTCCGTGAGCTATGCCTATTGTCTGTCTTTATTTTTTTCCTTTCAGCATGTTGATTGTACAGTCACTTACAATAATAAGTGGAGGTTTGAGTTCTAAGAAATGCTACCTCTTTCCTATGACAGAATTGTTTCACTCTACTCATAATAGTTATACAACCAACATGACAGTACAAATATCCGCCAAAACATGTTATGTGAGGATATTCCTCCATTTGGAGGAACAATGCTGAGTCGTTGAGCATCATTTAGGGAATCAAGAGATAGATAGACAGACATTGCATTCACGTTAAGTTCTAAGAGGTAAGAAATAATGCAAAGAAAAGAACATACTAATATGTACATCATGCAGAAATCATACTTACGCAATGCAATAAAACTTGTCTTGTTCAAACACACACATAGAAAGGGAGACAGAGAGAGAGAGAGAGAGAGAATGAAATTGGAAATAAAGAATAGCCTTTTTTATTTAGGAACACAAACAGTTACCATTACCTTCTGCTCCTCTCTCTTTCTCTAGAGAGAATTTACACATAAACACATAACCAAACAAAAACAGAGAGGTAGAGAAGTAAATGAAGAGACAAGCACGATAAGATCTAAGAAAGAAAAAAAAGAGGAAAAGTGACATTAACCATGAAACAATTTCATTAATATATTAATATCACACACTGACTTATTATCTCTCGACTGTCCAATGATTTGTTTTTCGCAGCCAGGGTATCATTCTCATATATATACCTTTTTTAAAAAAATCTTATTGACTTCCTGAGAATTGAACCTAGATCGACAGACTAAATATCAAAGACGTTAGCCACAATAATTACATGAAAAGAAGTTACTATTGTTTTATTGACTAGCAGGATAAGTATTCTAGTCTCGACCAGGATTAGAATTCATGTTACGTTCGCGTTGATTTACAAAGTAAACGTCTTATTCATGAGCCACTTTTATAGCTTAGAAGACATTGCCAAGATTTGTGTTATTAAAACGCAACCAGATTGAGTCAAGCTAATAGGAACTTAGTTAAACAAACTTACTGCTTCTGTAAGGAATTATATTAATTTCCGCCTGCGCAGTTGTTTTCGTAAGAGAACAAAGCTGTCGTTGCTGTTTCTAGGTTTTGCACTTAGTCTTTCTTCCAGATATTTTCTTTTAAATTGACAATACACATTTTTATACGTATAAAAGCAGTATGACAATTCACTTTGTTAAAAAAGCTTTCCTTATTGATGAAAATTTCATTGTGGCAAGCATAATTACCAGAAGTAAGTGTTATTAGCATTTCTTCTCATACTTTACCAGAAAGACTAGAACATCCGTAATTGGGTCATTATTATATAGTAATATTATTATATTAGTATT
>JAGDQP010010955.1:39089-54254 GCA_022664845.1 Lepisma saccharinum
AAGGGAAAAAGCAAATAATTGCAGTTAAGAGACCAGACGGGACCGTAACACGAAATAAGGAAGAAATTATAAACATAGTTGAAAATTTCTACACAGACTTATACTACTCCGAGGAAGAACTTGGAAATGAAGACTCAGAAGAAAAAGATGTAGAATTCCCAGACGTAATGAAAGAAGAAGTGGATAAAGTACTTCGAGAGATGAAGAATGGAAATTCGGCAGGAGAAGATGGACTCTCAGCAGAGATGTTTAAATGGGGAGGTGAAAAAATGAAAGAGGAAATTGCTAAACTATTCTCGATGTGCCTGAGGAGAAGAGAAATGCCGTCAAGTTCGAATAATGCTGTTATCATTTTGTTGCACAAGAAAGGGGAAAAATAACGCTTGGGAAACTACAAACCAATTAGTTTACTGTCAGTTCTATACAAAATGTTCAGCGAAGTTATTTTGAAACGTATTGAAAGAGACTTAAATTCTAACCAGGGAGGGGAAAACGCTGGATTTCGTCGTGGATTTAGCACAATGGACCACATACAAACATTGAATGAAGCTATGGAAAGAACTAATGAATATGAACTTCCACTATGTTTGGGATTCATAGATTTTGAAAAAGGTTTCGATTCGGTCTCCTTGTCAGCAGTGCTTAAATCACTTGAGCATCAAGGCATCGAAAGTGCATACATCAAGTTACTGCGAAACATTTACTCCACTGCCACATCTGTCATTAGACTACATCAAGAAAGTGAAACATTTATAGTTGGAAAGGGTGTTGGCAGGGAGAGAGTGTTGGGCCCAATTTCTCCAAAACTGTTTTGTGCGGTCCTGTAGAGAGTGTTCCAAAATTTAAACTGAGATGAAGTTGGAATTAAAGTTAATGGCGAATATCTTCATCACCTACGATTCGCTGATAATATAGTCCTGTTTATTTCAAGTGCAGAAGAACTACAAACCAGAATGGAAGAACTGAGTAACGAGAGTTCGAAGATAGCCCTTAAAATGAACTTAGGTTAAACAAAAGTAGTCTAATGTACATTCAACATGCTGCAAAGAAGGAAGTAAAGATTAACGGAGAGCCAATAGGCATAATTGATAAGTATGTTTACCTTGGCCAGCTCAAAACATCGAATGCTAAGTTGACTGATGAAATAAATAGAAGATATAAAATGGCGTGGAGTTCGTTTGGAAGACTACACTTTATTTTCAAAAGCAAACTACCAATGTGTCTGAAGCGTAAAGTTTATAATCAATGTGTTTTACATGTGAAGATATACGGCTGCGAAACTTGGACATTGAATGCGCAAACGACTCAAAGATTGAGAGTCACACAAAGAGCAATGACGAGGTGCATGCTAGGAATAACCAGGAGGGACAGGAAGAGAAATGAATGGATTCGCGCACAAACAAAGGTAGAGGATGTAATCAAGACTGCGAAGAAGATGAAGTGGAGATGGATCGGTCACATAGCTAGACGAACAGATGGAAGATGTATGACAAATGTACTACAGTGGATTTCTAGAGAAAAAGAACGACCGAGACGACGTCAATAAGTAAGTTGTGTAGACGAAATCAAGCGTTTTTTCAGGAGCAGCATGGATGAGGATAGCAGCAGACCGAGATATGCGGAAAGGAAAGTGGGAGGTCTTCATGGATAATATAGCACACGATATAAGTTCGAATTTTCTGATATTGGAAACGTGGTATCATAATTTTCGAAATTAAAACATATTACATTATGTTGAAATATTTTAGAAAAGTAAAACTCTACTTACGTGTGAATACCCCGGCTCTAGACTTGGTTCACTGTAAATCTTGATCACAAGTAAGGCGTTGCCTTTATGAACTCAGTAATACATCAGAAGAAGTAAAGTAACTAGTCAGAATGTGGTGTAGATAATAAGCCAATTGTTTTCATATCTATAAAATTTCGTAGTCATCGTTCAACTGCTTCACCAATCCAGGTGGTGGTACAATGTACAGTCATACTGATAAGTAACTAAACGAGAATAATGAAAAATGGTGTCCAAGCAAGTGAAAGGCATTCCTAACAACATTGTAGATATTCTATGATGAATCATGTGCTGAAGTATTTGGGAGTTAAGTAGTTGTTAAGAGTCAAGAATGTTTCTAGCACAAACATTTAAAATTGGATATTGATATTATCATTTTTTTTTACAATGGAGAGCGTAGCAGTATTTTAATGAGAAATAAAACGTATTCGATTTTGATGTGATAATAACATTAGTTGCGAGTCCAGAGAAAGAGATAAACAATTATGGATTGAAATTATAGTAATAGGATTTGCACTTGCTTAAGCCGTAGTGCTGTTTCATCCATAAAAATAGTATTAACTTAAATTTATCTTGGTGTCCCGGATGGGTGAGTAGCAACTCTGATGTCTTGAAACCTAGGGATACCGGGTTCTATACCACATTGGAACACAGTTAATTAGAATCCTACTTTAAACGGTGAGTTAGCTTCATCCCACGGAAGGCAATCAATTAACATTGCCCAGGAACTTTTGAGTCATAGACATTCTTCGTGGTACAACATTCACATAATCTCTCTCTTATACCCTAACAACTTTAGTTATTACAATCTAATATAAATTGTTTTAGTGTGAAGCCCCTTTTTTGTGAGAAGGGAAGTTTACTTACATACACGGAAGTTATCGAATTCGTATACAAATATTCATGAATATCCTTCAATGCTTTCTGCTTTAGTACTCTCTTCTTGTATTATTTACTTCATTTGTCCGAAGTTCTGTAAACACAAATTAAAATTCAAGAGCAAAGAATGTCTGAGCCAGAGATGCTTAAAGGCTATAAAATATGTATATTCAAAAGCATAGAATTACAAATTCAAAAGATCAAAAGCCAAAGAAATTCAATTCAAAGTTTGAATAACATTATAAATTCGGAGAACACTTTCTACACTTTAGGTTTCAGCAGCAAATCCTGTGAAACCTTATACGCCCGCTCGGTCTGTCTGTCGACAACTTTCAGCTCATGAACTACTACGGTTAGAAATGTGTTCGAGGTGCCGTTGAAAAAAAAACTAGGTGAGACTAGCTCAAACCCGTACCATTCATCTTGTTTGCAGGACGTCCCCAGAGACAGAGGTTTTGCCACATATAAGAGGGAATTTATATCTTTAGAACTACTAAAGCTAGGAAAGTGATTTAGGTGCCGTTCGAAACGTCTCGGCAACGCGAGTTCAAATTCATATATTTGAACAAGATTTCAGTGTCTTTTCCAGAGACGGGGGCAATTTATATCTTTGGAATTGCTAACGTTAAGGACGAGATTAAGGTGTCACTGGAAAGGTCTCTGTAATACGAGTTCAAACTTTTATCATTCATTCAGATTGCAGTTGTAAGTTTCGAGTTTCGAAGGAGGAATTTTCAAATTTTTGTCTACTATGATTAGGAAAAGGTTTCATGCATTGTTGAAAAAACTTCTCGACAAGATCGGTACAAACCCGTACTATTTATCCAGATTTCAGGGGCGGTTCCAGAGCTTCGCGGAGAAGCGATTTTCAACTTTGGAACTACTAGTTCTAGGGAAGTGGTTGAGGTGTAGTTGGAATGGTCTAGGCAAGACGGGTTTAAATCTGAATCCTTTATTCAGGTATCAGAGGTGGTTCACGATATTGAGGGGCCGTTAGATTTCAACTTTGTAACTACTGGGGATAGAAAGCTGGTTGATGTGACGTTGGAAAAGTCTCAACGCAATTTGTGGAGCGTAACAGTGATCATATAGATAGGATTCTAGCTGCTCAAGCCTAGCGGTAACTTCTGCGCACAGTCTCCAGACTGGGTTCCGCCTCCCTTACTTATACGTTGGAGATGCAGGTGTCTTTGTAGAAAATATGAATATCCGAGCAAAAACACCAGAGGTTACAAAAAATTCAGCCAAGTTCTTCAGCCCTCAAAAGTGCTGAAATGGAGGACGGATGAGCCAAGTTTCTTCGCGACATCATGTAAGAGGAACACTGGAACTTGGCGCGAGATTGCAAGATTCATAATGTTCGACTTCGAGCCTTAGGTTGGTGATGGTTGGTATGGTGAATTTTAGGCCTGCCACCAGGATTATGGCTTAAATACCATGAACTTTGCTACCCCGCACACTGTTCCAGTGTTCCTCCTACATGCCTTCACCACGGAACGTGGCTCATCCGTCCTCTATTTCACCACCTTTAAGGACTGAAGAACTTGGCTGAACCTTTTGCACCTCTGGCGTTTTTACTCGGATTTCACAGCTTTTTGTAAGTGAATAATATATATATACTTCCTTCGCTCGGGGCTTTGCTTCCAGTATCCCGTGGCAAGCTGCACCCACAACGTTTGGAGTTTTGGAGGACTGTGCTCCCTTTATCGCAACCAGACTCTCCGGGGGACTGCGCCCCCATGGTGCTGATCTTCCCCACACCCCCGGTGGTTGGCCCATTTATTGTAACCTACTCGTCATGGTACACCTTCATACCAAATTTCGTTTCTCTAGCTTCAGTGGTTTTGAAAATGGGTTTCGGGGGGCAATTTTGGATTAAAGATGGAGATATTTTAGCATTATCTTATATTGTCGTGACGTAATCGTGATGGTACACCTTCATACCCAATTGTATTTCTCGATATTGAACGGTGTGGAAAAAGGTTTTTGGCTGAAATTTTGAGTCCAAGATAGAAAAATAATAAAATGTATTTTTTTTCCTAAACTACTCTTGATAATACACATTTATGCCAAATGTCGTATCTCAAGGTCAAGCGATGTGGAAAATGGATTATGAGGTCCGCCACTTTGGTTCCAAGATTGTGTCTTTGGAGACATTTTGTAATATTTTTCTAACCTACTAATGAAATGTACTGTCATACTATATTTCGTTTTTCTAGCTCTAGCCGTTTAGATTGTGCATTCTATGGAAATTTCATTTTAGGGCCATTTTGGATACAAAGTGACAACTTTTTCAAGATTTTGTAAATTAACCTACTAAAGATGATGTACTTTGATACCAAATTTTGGTTTTCTAGCTTCAGCCATTTAGGCTGTGTATTCTATGAAATTTTACGTTTGGTGGCCATTATGAATACAAGATGGCAACTTTACATAATGATGGCATTTTCCCCTATACCTATTTATAATTCTCCACCTTCATGCCAAACTTCATGATTCTAGCTTCTCCCGAACATCCTAAACAATATGAGTGAGTGGGTGAGTGAATGTAAGTGTATGAATCAGTAAGCCTAAAATACGCAATTTCAGGGGTCCACAATTCAAATATGCTTCAAGCTATGAATGTGAAATTTTGCACACCTTCACATTTTTGCCGTATCTCCTTAACGTCGAAAGCTCATATTCCTATCTTTAACATCTTTATTCTAACTAGGCCTCGAAATCGCTTATTTCGCCAAAAATTGTTGTTCCTGTATAATATGCTTCTGCCAGTGCTGACGTTTTGTGACGCGCAAAACTGTGTGGTACACGCAGGAACACTGGAAGATGGCGCGAGGTGGCAAGGTTCATGATATTCGAGCCTTAGGTTTGGTGGTGGTGGGCGTGGTGGGTTTAGAGCCACCACCAACCTTTAGATTTAAAATCATGAACCTTGCCACCTGGCGCTACCTAGTATCTTCCAGTGATCCTCTTAAATGCTGTCGCCGAGGAACTTGGCTTACCCATCTTCCATTTCATCACATTTTAGGGCTGAAGGAGTTGGCTGAACTTTTTGCACCTCGGGGGGTTTTGCTCGGATTTCAGTTTTTCTACGAGTACGGGTAAAGTTGTCGGAACTGCAATACCCCTATGTTGCAAACTATGAATTTTTCAAGAAGAAAAACAAAACGATTTCAGGACTAAAATGTGGAATACAATTTAGGTACTGAAAAACTGCTATATGTGAAAAAGTTGAAGTTGTTTCCACATGATTTTTTCTACAGTATGCACAGTACACAGAACTATAAACTGGTACCAGAACATGAAAAGTTAACAAGAAATCAACATAGGGGTTTATTACGATATATGTATACCCGCTTCGCTGCGCCTCTTTATCGAACCCAGACTCTGCTGGGGTTGACCTCAATGGCGCAGATCTTCCCCCGTACCACGGGGCTTCGCCATTATATCCTACTTGTGATGGGACATCTTCAAATTAAATTTCATTTCTCTAGCTTCATTGGTTTAGAAATGGGCTTTGGGCAGCCATTTTGGATTAAAGATGCAGACATTTTAAACATTTTCTTACATTGTCGTGACCTAATCGTGATCGTACACCTACATATCATATTTCATTTCTCTATTTCGAGCGGTGCGGAAAGTGGTTTATGGGCTGCCATTTTGAATCCAAGATAGCGACGTTTTCAAAATGTTGTAATATATTCCTAAACAACTCGTGATAATACACATTTCTTCCAAACTTCGTATCTCTAGCTCAAACGGTGTTGAAAATGGATTATGATGTCCGCCATTTTGATTCCAAGATTGTGTCTTTGGAGACATTTTGTAGTATTTTCGTAACCTACTAATGATAACGTACCGTCATACTGTGTTTCGTTTTTCTATCTCTAGCCGTTTAGGCTGTATAGTCTATGGAAATTTCATTTTGGCGACCATTTTGGATCCAATTAGTGCGTTTTTGGAGTCATTTTGTACTAATTGTCTAAGCGACTAATAATGATTTATTGCAATACCAAATTTCGTTATTCTAGCGCCAACACTTTAGATTGCGTATTCTATCTAAATTTTGTTTTGGCGGCCATTTTGGATCCAATATGGCAACTTTTTTCAAGTGTTTGTAATATTTTCTTAACCTTCTAGCGGAGATGTACCATCATACCAAATTTCGGTTTTCTAGCTTCAACGGTTTAGGCTGTGTATTCGTTAAAAAAAAATAAGTTTTACTGCCATTTTGAATAAAAAATGGCTACTTTTTCAAAATGTCGGAATTTTTCTTTTACCTACTTATCATCCTTCACATTCATGCCAAATTTCATGTTTCTAGCTTATTCCGAACACCCTAGACGATGTGATGAGTGAGTGAGTGAATGAGTCAGCCTAAAATACCCAATTTCAGGAGGCCACAACTCGAATATGCTTCAAGCTACGAATATGAAGTTTTGCACACCTGCACATATTTGCCATATTTCCTTAACTTTGAATGCTCATTCCTATCTTTAACATCTTTATTCCAATGGATCCTCGAGATCGCCGATTTCGCCAAAACTCTTGTTCCTGTATTACACGCTTCTGGCAGTGCTGCCGCGGAGAACTTGATTACGTGATATAAATGCATGTGTACCGTATATACTATAGAGGAGTACTCAATTATAATACTCAGATTATACCCTTTGCTTCTCAACCAACCAGCTAAATCAGAATGTTTATATTAATTTTAATTCATAAATGAAACAGACAGCTATAGCACAGGACCGTCAGATATGAGAGGTTATGTACCTCCACGATCACTACTCCGGAAACAGGGAAAGGGAAGATAGCTGTCATGGAAAAAGGAAGATAGCTCAGTAAGTACAACCCCAGTACTTACTGAGTGCAACTGAGGAAACCTAGAAAACGACAGCTAGAAAGGCCGAGAGCGAGACTGGATCCTTGTTTGGTGTTAAAAAAATCTTTGAGTTTTTTTTTTTCATTTTTTTTTTTTTCAAGAAATTAGTGTTTATTTCTTTAAGTTGCAGATATTATAATCAGCAGATTTGAAGATAAAACCTCAGAACTTCATCCCAATTTACCATTGCTTTGTTTTCCTGCAGCATTACGAGCCAAATATTGGGATTATTTATGCATTGATTGCCACATTAATATGCTCCCTATATCCTGACAAACATCAGGACTTAACTAATGACGTATTTACTTAAGTTATTTGGTAGAGTTTACGATAACATACTAATAAAACTCAAGGAAACTGAAGAAAACGTCCACAATTAATCAATCGGTTCGTATAAAAATAAATGTATATTCGTTTTGAACTATTCTTATATATTTTATATATATTAAAAGTGGCCAAGTGGCCAAGTAGCCAAGCTGGACTTTTTCAGATGCACTATGGTCTAAACCTTGATTTAATAAACGTTGAACTTTTTTGGATAAACACGAAGAATATAATGCTCTTTGGTATTTGTAGAGGTACCGCCCTAAGCAAATACGAGGCCCTCGGGGAAATTTTTTGGCTACATCACTGGTCTGTTTCGAAGCTATGAAAACAATGTTGAAGATATGCTGCTAAGATCGATAGTATAATACACGAATTTGAATTTCTCTTAATGCTAAGTAGAAGGAGAGAGAGAGAAGTTTCGGATGTGAAGCTGTTGGAAAGATGCGAACTGAAATTGAATTTAGGTTAGATTCGAGAGAAAAAATAGACTTTCTTCTAATGCTAACTAGGAGAGAGAAGGGAGGGAGAGAGAGAGAGAACGCACGAATGATGTTTCTTTGTTTCTAAGATGCGAACAACTCTTCTGAAAAAGTCGAGAGAAAAAGGGAAGTATAGTCCACTTCGAAAGGTCTGTGATAAGCTAATCAGAAGCGGTTGCGTTTGTGTCTACTTGCGTAGTATATAAAACAGAGGCTTTATTAAAACTGTGTGTTTATATTACGTATAAATGCTTGAATTATATGATTTATTCAGTTTGTGTATACACACGTAATCAAAATGGAGATGATGGAGAAATGCATATAACACCCAAGGTGAAAAAGTGCAGTTATGTGAATAGGAAATGATAGGAATACGAACAAGAGGTGTTCCGAGACAGCACACGTTATACCTGCAGACACGCTATAATAAATGCTTTAAATAGTAAAATTACGTAGAATTACCTTTAATAATTGCAATTGCTTGAATAGATATCGAGAAAAATGACGAATTTCGTCTTTAGTAGGACGGTAAAGCTTCCTATCTTGGAATTAAATGTCCCAGGACCGGATTCTTGCTAGGGTATACAAGTGACTTGCCACCTACTTTCATGTAAGCCTACATATTGCTTTTAACCCGTTGGATGGCAGCGTCATCGCTTCGTCTTGTTCCGGGGATTTATTTTCCTAACCTCTAGATAATAATTGGTAGCGTTTGGTTTGGAACGAAGAGTCCCACCACAGACACAAATGATGGGGAACCCGGAATAAATTAACTTGGTATACGCAAGATATCAGCACCATCAGAAAGCCTTGCTGAGAGACCTGCCATCATCACCTGAAAGGTAACTGGTAATGAGTACTAGCTTGTAACCACTTTGACACCTGCTAACGCTGAGTGTCTTCTAAGGTGGAGTTTTAGATTTGAGTCTCAGGAACGACACAAGTGATTCAAAATGAGATGATAAATAATTTTAGAAGACGGTGCTTTCACAAGGTGAGCGACCAGTGAGTCGTCTGGGTTACAGACATACCTGTGGCATCGGTAACGCTGACTCTCTTGTAAACTAAGAAAAATCCGCCAGAGGATCCAAGTAGAGGATAAAGTGAGCTCAGGACATAATTTATTTATTACTACTACTAATTTACCTTGCTCATGTGTCTTTGGCGAGGATCTGTAGTCAGGAGGAACTATTTAAAGCTTAGCTGCTACCAAGAAAAGGTAAATATAGAAAAGAGGTTTATTGGAAATGTTTTTAAGCATCTGTTCATGTAATATACTAAGCCTCAAGCTCAATCTTACAGTATACTGCTTGAGTATGCAATCAAGCTTTAACGTCTAAACTAAGGCGCATAAAGACAAAACAATATGAGATTCGTGTTTCTCAATTCACGTTTCAACTAATAGGTTCTTGTGTGTCGCAATTTTGTGACTCAATTTGTTTATTTTGCTGAAAAACACTTCTACTTAGATCATACCTACAGGCAAAGCATTCACTTAAAGTTTTTATAAAATGCCCTTCCTATTCTAATGAGCAGTAAATATAGAAAGACGGAGGACACTAGGTTCAATATTTATTTAATATGGTAAACCTACAACCCACACGTATAATAAATGCAATTGTGTGAATATACAACGAGAAAAATGATGAACGTACTTTTTAGGATGAATGGTTACGTTTACTACCATATAATAAAACGGCTTTGGAACTGATTTCTGGTAGGAGGACAAAGGATTCGAAACCTATGTTAAAAGTGCCTTATGGGATTGCTTTGTATTTGTTATATGCCAACACTAAACGTGTTTTCGCATCTGGGGATAAGTTGCAATGTTTTCTCCCTTGCAACCAGGAGGTCCCGAGTTGACTTTCCACTACAAACACAAGTGACGATGAACCCATGATAAATTGAACTAAGAAGAATAGTTCTACCCCTAGAATGACATCACCTCCAATTCATCTTAATCAGGGACACCAGCGCCTTCTAAGCAAAGACTTTAGGATTCTATACCCATTTGGGACGGAAACTGAATTTGAAAATGGCGATGCAGGGTACCATTTGTTCGTCTTGGCCAGGGACAGGCCTTTTAAACAAAGAGTAAAAAATTCGATTCACGATTTTGACTGGCCTCGTGCGATTATAGCCTTAGAACATGATTTCATTTGGTCCACACAGCCCAGAAATCTACCAATTAGAACTTATCTACTGGCAGAATTTCCATTATTATTATTATTATTATTATTATTATTGTTGTTATTATTATTATTACACAATTATTATTATTAGTAGTAGTAGTAGTAGAAGAAGTAGTAATATTGTATAATAGCAAATGGAAGACTGTATTCATGAGTGTTCGAATAAATCTACAAATGGAAAAGAGGGATATTAGATGAGACTGGCATTCATGTGCTTAAGATATAAATCCAAATCTCGAATACGTGCTTTATTGTCGTAGAAAATAAAATTAGATTTTACCGATAATGTGTTCCCCTGTGTCTGCTAGACACTATTACAGCATATTTTTATCATATAAGAATTTACATTGATCTAAGCCAAATGGAGAAAACCGAATCATTCATGTCAGCTCTAATTACTATACGTTTGTGTGTAAAAGATATGCTTATTCTAAGTTGGTATGTTCTCACTTTGCTTGTGTACTCCTAATAACTATAAAGAAAAGATCACAGACAAATTTACTTTAGTTTTAGTTTTGTGTTGGGAATATGTAGTAGCGGAAGAAATAATGGCATTTTAGTAGTGTGAAACGCATGCTTTTTTTTTTGTCCTGAAACTCCTAGCCTCGCGATTTACGTAAAAAATTTGAAATGGAAAATATACAGAACGCTTATTCTGCCGGTAATACTTTACGCTTGCGAAAGTTGGAGTACGACCCTGGAAGATGAACATAAATTACGAGTGTTGAAAATGTCTTGAGAAAGACATACGGTCCTAAACATGACGAAATGTCTGAAGAATGGAGGAGAATGTATAATGAAGAACTTAACGGATTTTACGACTCACCCTATGTTGAAAGAATAATGAAATCGCGACAACTATAATGGGCAGATCATGTAGCAATGATGGGCGAAAAACGAAGACAATATTCCATCTTTGTTGGAAAGCCGGAGGAAAGAGACCGTTGGGAAGTCCGAGGAGTCGTTGAGAAGACAATATGAGAAGGAATCTTCGAGAAGTTGGTGCTTGTGATAAAATCTTACTTGAACTTGCCCAGGATAGAAGTGAATGCGATCATTTGTTACTGCGGAGATGAACTTGCGACTTCCGTAAGCCGTAGAGTAATTAAATAAGTAAGTAGTGAATATGTAGATCAATGTGTAATTTGCATACTGAAATCCATATGTCGTTCCAGTTGAGCGCAGATGGTATTTAGTTAATAGTCTTAAAGAAATAGCTTATGGTACAACGCTCATAAAAGCTGATAAAGCAAAAATAGAACTATATATATAAAGTGTGTCTTATTTCGACATGAGAATTCTATTGTCATCGTACTGGACATGTTCAAATCCGCACGTAGATGGAACTGTCTACAACTTTGCGTTTCCACTTACCTTTAATCCGGTAGGTAATTGTAAACGGGAATAGTGCCATATTTAAAAATTCACATTAACATATCAGCTTAAGGGGTAGTGGTTTCTTAAGTGTGAGACTACTTTTGATAGTACTCATACACGAACTCTATGTTGTTCATAACGAAACCAATGAAATGGTTTGTGATTGCGAATCATATACTATATGGAGATGTTCACACCCTTTGCGTACGGCGATATTGGACAATATGCAATCACTTTATAGCGCGGTCTACAGACTGAACATGAATCATATAGCGAGAAATTGACTTCAAATGGGAATGATTTTCTATGTGTAGATATTTAAAACTTTTTCACAAGAAGAGTTTGTATTGCATATAACGCAGGCGAGTGCATAGCGGACACCAATAGAGGAGCTTGACTTCGACTTAACAGTATATCTCAAAATGTCGTAAATGCCAAGCAAGGAGTGAAAATGTTAAAAAATCATGGGAAGCTATCCAAACAATAATAAATTAGATAAAGATAAGGAGATACTAACTAACATTTAGTTGTAATCTTAGTGTGGGGGAATGTTACATGAAAGACTCAGAGAAAGTGCATGCGCAGAAGGTGCATGAAGGATCTCAACGCAGAAGGAATGCGTAGAGGAATTCAATGACTGCAAAGATGCGCAGAGTTATCCAATAAGAGAGAGGTGAGCCCATCGATCCATAAAGAAAACCAATGAGTGTTTTAGGTTGTTTGGATATAACTGGCTCAGAAAATAATGATTATGTCTTGAAGGAAATTACATCGATAAGACTAGCTGTGAACGCATTTGATGATATTGATGAGCACGAACTAGTTGCCACTGCAGAGAAAGCGGAAGCCGAGGTCGTCGGTGCTCTTTTTTCTACCTCGAACTAAGCTGAAATCACCGTCCCGGCTTGCAAGTGAACGCGTCCACGGATGAATGAGGAGTACATATAGCAAACAATATTAAAAATGGCCCTGAATAGAATCTCTCTTATTTTGGGATTACTTTTATGGAAAAAGCGGTCAAGGATATCATTGCCTGCTTAGGTTTTATTAGTTTGTCTTTTATTTCTTATCCTTTCGAGGATGCAGAAACTTCACTAAAGACCCAACTGCAGATATTCTGAAGAATCCAGATAACCAGAAGGAGTTGTTTGGCTTATACGTTAATAACCATTTAGAAGTTATAAACCTTGGAAGAAATCTAGATTTGGCAGTACAGAATCTGAAGAATACCTTTCTCTTGGATCTCAAAGAAACTGTACTGAACAAAGAACGTATGGCGTGGAAACACTGGTAATGAACTGGACCTGTATGTACCGTAGGAGAACAATATTTACTGGAAATACATTTACGGGAACTTGTCTATTTACTAGAAATATATTTACGGGTACTGGTGTATTTAGTGCAAGTATAATTACTGCAACTAGTGTATCTAGTGGAAGTTTATTTTCGGTAACTGCTGTATTTAGTGGAAATGTGCCGATTGGTTCATGTATTTAGTGTATTCGTGATTTGTTTATTATGGACTTGTATATGTTACAAAACTTAAAAACATACTTGAACGACAATCTGTGCAGTTGATGTAATTTAGTGACTAATCATGTGTGTATGTACTTATAGAATACAGGAACTGTGATTTCAAAAATTTAGATTATCATGTGAATCACCTGATAGTGTTGAATGAATACTATGAAGCGTTTTTGCGTAAAAGACATATGGACATTACGAAAAATACATGTTCTAACGAATTTCAAAGTTTGGTCAATTAATTCCAACAATCATCGAAAAACAGTGTTTTATAACTTTGAGTGTTGATCTCAACGCATGTTCAAGTCAATACATAACATATATTCAAAGTTTAAAATTTCTCTGCACAAATTTCTGTTGCGAGAATTTTGTCTTGTTAAATGTGATGCGACAATTACATTTCATTGCATGATTAAACTTTCACGTTATCTTCGCGATATCAAAAAAAAGCTCAAAGGCTCACCAAGCATTTTCAAGCTTAAATTTGGAACTCACTCAATGTATATACTGCAACCCACATTCGTCGAATCTTGAACCATTTATGTGATGAAGTTTCTATATTTTTTCTGTAATGGTGCTGAGAAAGGTGTCTGGATTTGTAAATAGTTTCAATTGCAAGAGTTAAGACATGTTAAAGATCAAGGATGTCCTGCCTTAAACACGCTAGAGTTTAATGTAAGTGTAAATAGTTTCATTTACTACAGTCTATTGAAACTCAGGGGCTGTGCACTAAGAAACTGTATTAACCTCCAATACTGGCTTTCAAGTGAAAAACACTAGTCTTGTAGTTCTCGTTTCATCGGCTTAAAATGTGTCTAATTGTCTGTGATCGGCTGTAGAGATGAACATTGTAAGGGAAAAGCCAGCAGTACCTGTGCCGATCCAGGCCACCGAACCGACTACTGTCGAATTAGAGTTACATTACTTGTTTGCTTACTTAATATGTATGGCGTTGGTCTTACTAATTAAATTAAACATTTTGATTTCGTATATTCGTGAAATGTTGCCAAACTCAGTTTTATTATTAATTTATATTTCTTTATACAAAGTTCTACCTAAATGTATTAAACTTTACTGAAAATTACATTAAATTACTTCGAAATATTTTTTGAGTGACTTCCGGCAATTATGTGACCCTTTAGAAAGTACAGATTGACTTGGCACTAATTTGCAAACTGATGATCGTTCCATCGTCTCAAACGAGACACGCGTATTCGAGTCTAGGTTGTCGTACACTTTTCCACCCTCCAAACTTGCTGCTTACGCTCTCAGTCTAAAAATCCGAATCCCATTTTCTCCTCGTCTCAATCCACTCGTCACCTCTCTTTATATAATTGCCAAATTCCGCGAACGTTGCTTTCTTACCTTCCTGGTTTGGTTCATTCTCCTGGCTCTTTCCATAAGCGTGAATCAATGCCGCAAGCTCAGCTATTGTTTGCTTTGGTCATCAGCTTACATGTACGTAAGAGGGAAACACACTTGCCAGGTCTTTGTCAACGAATTAATTAAATTCTTTACATAATTGTGTATTGACAGTGTGGTGCATATACCTTAAAGACACAAATATTGATTTTAATATTTCGACACCTGATATAATGAATAAATACATATACTCTCAAAATTCATTTCATAGTCCCATTTCACTAGTGTCATTGAAGATATGTCATACATAATCTTATAAGACTACAAGTTTTAAAGAACATTGCATTGCAAATA
>JAGDQP010010956.1:0-36453 GCA_022664845.1 Lepisma saccharinum
GGGACTGTCGACAAGTCAACACCTCGTAAAAGAAAACTAAAAGAAATAAACATTCCTTGATAAGACATGGATGCAGCGATCGTTCAAGATTGATTATACTGCAGTGTACAATATTGTATTTTGAAAGGGTTTTTTCTTGATACTAGGTTGTTGTACTTAATAAAGCACTCGCCCAAGGATTCACTCCACTTTTTTTCATAATGCCGTAATCTTGTTTAGTACCATGTCAAATTTACTAGAAATGACTTTGTCATAATTCTTGCTGTTCGATGTAAGCTCTTGTTCGAATAGGTCCCAAAGTTACGGCCACATCGACAGTACATGTGACCTATCACTGGAGGGTGGTAAACACAGCTGCATAAAAAATTCCGTAAATAATCCAATTTCACAGATATCAGAATGAAACAAACACTAAAATACTCTTGAAAACATTGCGGTTCAAATGAGGACTTTTGCAAGGTCGTTTTGCCTACCTGCTGCTCAATTGTTACGTGTCAATGCTCACGTGATGACATACATTTAAATATCCTTCTGATTCTTACTACTTCAATTCCCACGAATAATATGATTCCTTATGTTCCTAATTTGATGCTTTGATCATCGGACACAGTCAGTAGAAAGAATAACCTACACATGAATAAAACTTATGATCCGTATCATACATGTTGCTAATCAATAACACATTAAAAACCTTCCTTCCTTTTTATTCTTTCAAAATACAGGGCTAGAACAAACTCTAGCTTGAAAAGATCATTGCATTCACCACTTTCGTTTACTTAAAACCTACGAATCGTATGTAATACGTGTGTTATTCAAGTTCCAGTCATTATCTCACGAAGAAGTTAACCCTTGTCCTGGGAGGACAACGCCTCCAGGAGGGTTAAGTCAACCGAGACTACCCACATAACCTCATAACCAAACAGATGCGACGTGCATCAATCTGTATTCAACCTTCCACACTCCCAGCACCAGCCCGAATTCACCGACCGTAATCACTCAGTTTCACCCTGACTAACCAGTATCAAACAAATTCTGTGTTCTCACTTCCATACGAGGTCGGTGTTTTCCACTATGCAAATTAGTTCTTCAGCATCTTCCCAATCTTAGAAACACTTTGCTTCTACCGTACAGTTGCCTTGAGTTCGTGACCACAAAGTAATAACCTAAGTGTAAACTCTGCTTTATCCATATTACGTCTTTAACCATCTGAATCAGCACAGCCGTAGCAACTTCACTTTACAGCCCAAAGGAAGCTGTCAGACATCATATTAATCCTAACCTGCACAATCTGTCGTGCATTCAATGTGGGAGAAACAGGTGGTTACTTAAACCCCCGTACCAATATTTACCGCCACCAGCAGACTATCTTCTCTAGTTTCCACACACTTCTAACTGTACAACTGACTGATGTGAGTTTTTGTGTTGCTGTGATTCTTACCCTGTTCTCTTACCACAAATACAGTCACACGTCGTCTCTGGGTAAGGGCTTGAGAGCAAAAGTGAACCCGATATAAATGCGCAGTAATCTCATCCCCACCCTATCTCTTTTGTTTTTCACTTTACTCTTTCTTCAGAGAATTTAACCTGTTCCCCCCCCCCCCTAAATTACCCCATCTTTTCAACAGAAGTTACATCCATTTTCTCGGATTACGTCACTGTTCCTGACTAGCACTTTTGTGATTGACTCTACATCCGACTCTACAATTTTTCAACACAAAAATCTTGAACAGTACAATTTCCCACCTCAGCCCCAACGAATTTGTATATTGTCTTTGATGCGGACGTCAGTCTTGGAGCTGTTACTCTATCTGTTGATCACGTGTAACGACGGCTTCTTTCTATCATCAACAGTAAGACCCATCATCATTAGTGTTCTACCGAAAGCGGCAGGTTCTTCAAGGCAAGCTAAGCCCTCTCCATTCATCCAAATCTTGCTATTTCTTTTTTATTTCAGTATACGATGTTTCTTCCATAGTACTGTTAAGTAGTTCATCTACTTCCTCTTTTTACCTTAACCATACGTGCGAGCCCGCGGTGAATCAACGGTTAGAGCGCTCACCTCTGGCGCTCGGAGTCGTCGGTTCAAATCCTGCTTGTGCCATGTGGTTGACAGACACCGTGTGCGTAGTTTTTTTGGGGTTCTCCGGTTTCCTCTCACTTTCTTCATTCCACCAATCATCCCATCATCATTCTTTCGGCCTGAACTAAAGTTGCTTAAAGGCCTTAAAAATTAAATTTAAATTCAACCATACGTTCAATTGCATCCTTCAGTATACAATCTGTACGCTACCATCGTCCTAATCAGTTTCTTTTTCTCTTTATTATCTTCATTATAGTTCGTCTCTCGCCTATTCTGTTCAGCACTTCTTTATTTCACATCTTTCTGTATTCAGCATATGTTTTATATATCGAGCGGCCCGGGTTCAAATCCCGGCCAGGACACTGAAGAATTTTTTCGCAGTGCTCCCATCCCTGAGGTGCAGTCAGCCTTCTATCAAATTGAGTACTAGTGTCGTCTTGGTACTCCTGGGCACCTTGGGAAGGTAAAGACAGTCGAGCGTGGAACTGACCACTCTACCTTCTTACCTCGTAACTCAGCTCGAGAATATGTGGAGCCATACATCTTCCCCCCTGATATGTTCATGGCGAGTGCGTATCGCACAGGGGATAGCTTTACCTTTTTTTACACTCGTAAAATCTCGAAATACATGAGTTTTATTTGTGTGATAATGTTTATCAGAGCACGTTAATCTCTTCAGGAACAAATGCAAGTATTAATCATTAATTTGTTCAAAGTTTACCGTATATTGCCTATCCGACCTGTTCCTATTTGTACTGTTTATTTTTTTTATTTTTGCGTTTTTTTTTTAACAAGTTTTACATATTCTAATTGGTAAGTGCCAGCGTTGATAAGTAGTCTTCAAATGATGAGGTTTCTTCTCACTTCTAACGTATCAAGAGCTTATACTGCTTTCATGATCAGAGAAGAAAAAAGAAAATAAAAACCTATAAACAAGAAAAAGAAAGATTTGGTACGTAACTTGTCTTGGACTTCCTGGTATAAAGGTGAAACAGTGGAGCCTGTTTCGGGATTAGTGAATGGGTCAAAATTGACATGGTAAAATAACGAAAAGTGGAACACTGTCTGCTCGTGAAATTGCTATAACGTGTGAAACAATGTGAACAGATGTGAGGGAAACAGGTGGGTAGAGTATGTTTTCTAAAAAGGTGACCACGCTTTTTGTAGACATCCACGGTCTGTGTTAAGATGAAGTTTTTTGGAAATAATAAAACAGGCCTCCTTTGCAGAGCGATTTTTCACTTTGTATAAGACGTGTGCGGATTTAATACTGTGATTCTCATTGCGTAAATGTTTGGAAAGGCCAGAAACTATGTTTTCGGAGCGTGTGTGTGTGGCATGTTACGTACAGAGGGGTCTTTTGGTCATTGCAGTGTACGTTATGTCGCAATTGTATATGGCTTCGCATACGCCTGAATGTTGCATATTCTCGGTGAAATAACATTTAAACCCAGTGAGGGACTTCTCAAGGCTTTCTTTTTGGAGTGGGCGTAATACAGGGGTCAAATTGTGATCTTGAAACACTTTTATGATACGTCTTTAAAAGTTTTACTAATTAAACGATTAAATGTATTTGATGTGTAGAATTTCAGTTTTAAAGAATCCTACGAATGCATAAAAAGTGTATGTCCATACAACTTTTTAAGTTCCAATTCCAGTACGAGCCATCAACAAGGTTCCAACTGATCTGGAAGACCTGGAAAGTCAGGGAATTTATCTTTTGAGTAAAAGGCTCTGGAAAAAACAGGGAATTTCGTGACAAACTTCAAGTATCTGAGAAACTTTGGAAATGAATTTTTGCTTCTCGGAAGTTTTTTTTTTCTTTCGTTCGTTTTGCTGTAACATGCATTTCTTACGCAATCTAATAAGACTTACCCGAAAGCGCTGGCGACACTTCCAACAGGAGCCATTGGTTTAAAAAATTTCCACTTTTTTTTCTCCAGACCAGGGCTTGCTCTAACAAAATATGACTTCATATATGTTTTTGGAAATCATGCTAACTGCCTCTTTACGTGCATTACGACCTAGCGCAAGGTTACCACGTACCTGGAAAACCTGAAGAATCTGGAAAAGTCAAGAATTTAGTTGTTAATAGTACAAAAAATTCAATAACGTTATTATTTTTACTTATCTGCTTTTGACCATGCAAAGCGTTGTGAGTATACTTTTGTTTTACGACTAAACTCCCAAGTATGAAGAACTCGAAGAACTTAAGGCAACCAACTGAACTTGGTTGTACCAGTTTTACTTTTTGTGAACTATGTGGCAATTTGGTTCATGTGTTTTCGAATAAATAATTAAATGTCATAAAAATACACAGAAAGGCAGAAGGTGGATGTTGTGGTCGACCTCTCTGTGTATTTTTTTC
This sequence comes from Lepisma saccharinum, assembly GCA_022664845.1. Taxonomy (NCBI): domain Eukaryota; kingdom Metazoa; phylum Arthropoda; class Insecta; order Zygentoma; family Lepismatidae; genus Lepisma; species Lepisma saccharinum. The sequence continues at coordinate 4,449 of JAGDQP010010956.1, forward strand.
TTTTTTTATACAACTTTTAGCTAACAAAGATTTTCTATTCTTATAAGCTAAAATATACACTAGAAACTCAATAAATTCAACCTGGAAAAGTCAGGGAAAATGAAAATAGAAAATCCCTGGTAACCCTGCTAGCGGTTAAAGTTTAGAACGGCACATACAAAACAACAAATTTGGCCACCATATCAGCAGTTTTTATTATTATATATTTGCGTGTTACGGTTAAGGTAAAGCAACGATCTCCAACAAAAGATGCCAACACTACCTCCGTATATGTCTAATGTATTTTTATCGTTGCACGAAATATCAATGCTGCTTCTTCAAATTCAAGCCTAGAGAGTGTTCTAACTTTCAGGAAAGAAAATTCATAACCAATTCAAGAGTTCGATCAGTGCCGATTTTTTATTTTCGTTTTTCTTCATTGTTGAAATCGCTTGATTGTTGTTGAGAATATCTAAATCTATTACAATGAAACTCTTTCAACAATGAACAAAAATAGAAAATTAAAAATCGGTATTGTTCGAACTCTTGAATTGGTTATGACTTTCTTTTCTGAAAGTTAGTACTCTCTAGGCTTGAATTCGTTGAAGCAGTATTGAAATTTCGTGCATCGATAAAAATACATTAGACATATACGGAGATAGTGCTACCATCTTTTGTTGGAGATCGTTGCTTTACAAGACCTTAATGTGCCTTGTTAGCTGACTGCGTAGAGATAGTAATTCTAAGACTTTCTGATTTTTCTTTCATATTCGTTATTGGTGATACTCCATATAACTTTTCAGAAACATTAAATTGTTAATCAAATTTGAATGATAATATTTTTCAAAATATAGCAGAAAGCGTGTTTTTACTCAAGAATGCTCAAAACTTTTTTTTTTTCGTTTTAGTACTTTAGGAAAAAAAAAAGCTTCGGAAAATTGTCTTATGCGATCTTTATATTTTGATTTGGAGAATTTGCTTCATTATTTGAACAATTTACCACTAGTATTGTACAAATAATATGGGAGGAACCTGAATGTCTATCGCATTTTAGATCCATTGTCATACATCAAAGTTTCATTTGCAATGCCACTTAGTTGATTACAATACGACTCGTCATTAATATATTTTTCAATGTGTGTGGATCAATATTTCTAAACAGGACGTGCGCACATTGAATTATTTTGGAGATCTATTTTTTCGTTTATAAGATGAGTTACATAGTAATTTTTTGGGTTGAAATTTGGTGGTAACTTACTCTTGCACATAAGGTGCCAGTTATGAAGGCATAAATACAGGTTTTGAAGTGTTAGGAAACAGAGGCGGTATGTTTTCCTAATATTTTCTAGACATACGGAAAATTGATACATAAGAATAAACATACCGGTGCATACTTTGACCACTTCATAAATTATCTTGTATAATTCTGACAATGGATTTATTTTCTGCCATATTTCTGAGTAGCGCATATAATTATTGTAGATATTTATGCTTTATCATTTTGAATACAGCCCCGCCTGCTTATGTTAAATTTTATAGCAACGTAAATATAGTTTTTTTTTTTCCTTGAAATATTTATATTTCTTTAAGGTAGTGTTTATGAATGAGGTTATGCTACAAAGAAAATGTCTTGTTCATTGTTAATTGGGTGGAATAGAGGCTTAGTCCTAACTGGGCCTGTAGGACAGAACTAGTTTCAGGCGTACGATTGTATCTGTAAGTAGACGTTTGAATTGAGCTATGTGGGACGTCAGGCAGTTGTTAGCCATATGAATTTTTCACACGATACCTTTATGCTAGATTTATGCATCATTTACCGGACTTCATTCGTGTTAACGGTATATATAATGACCTGAAGATTTGTGAATAGTAACGTGGAAGAGTCAGGGAATTCGTTTGGCCCAATAAGTGGGAACCCTGCATTAATTTCAGTACACCTACAATATTTTCAAATTTTGGATATACTATTGGAAATATTAATAATTTGTCAGTGACTCGACTGAAGATAATAAACATCTTTCAAAGATTTGAGTTATTCTGAAGTTATAATGTTTCCAAAGTACTGTGCAAAAATTCATCCATCTAGTAGTTCTATTCAGTTCAAATCAGAACTCGGTGGAGGTCATTCCGTATTCTATAGACGCAGTTCTTCGGTATGCTGACTTGCGCGTAGGAATCTATCCTGCTGTAGGATAAAACTTTCTCTAATCATGCGGAAAACTCAGAAGAAATAGCTTCACAGTGAATATCTTATTATAACTATGCTGACCAAATGTGCTTTTGATACTAGTGACATTCACCCACCCACTTCCCTCTTCGTGGCAAGATCACCATGCAACTTCCACCATGTTTGACCATTGGTTTCACGCAAATTTTTCTTAACATATTTACTTATTTTTTGGAGCAAATAATTAACATGATTTCTTCGCAAACATGACATTTTTCGAGATTCTAAGAGACCATTGGCAATACTTTTCGATTCATACTAGTATTTTATTGAATGTCACTGGGCGGCCGTAGCTGTCAATTGGTAGTGCGCATCTTGGAGGCCTAAGTTCGAATATAATGGCCCGCCATCTTGATTAAGGTTTTTCCACGGCTTTTGTTGTCACATCAGGTTAATAACGCGAATGTTAGGCTCTGGCTAACTTCCTTCCCAGTCTTTTCCCCTTTCCCGGTCGGACTAGTTTTATTTTTAATCGTGTTCTCTATATGGGTTATTACTAGTTTTGTTTTTAATCGCGTTCTCTTACTGCAGGTCCTAATGCACAGTTATCTTTCGTTGCTTCCCTCTGTTGTTTGGAGACGGAAGAACTGTACAGGCTACACCATTTTTTGCATTTTGGTCAGCATGCAAGAAGTGAAAGTGAATTAGTTCCCTTTACAAGCATAACATTGAATCCATTCGTGTGATCGTAAAACAAATAGCCAGAAAAAGATAGAAAAGGTTTATCTCGGGGCATATTTATATATATACATAAAAGGACAACTGTGGTATCAGGTTTATTCCCTGCACTTGTAGCAATACGCTGCTTGATGGATATTACTAATGTATTGGTACTAATGTATTACTGTGAATATAATGAAATGAAAACTTGTTGTATACACCTAGCCAATCGAAAGGTTTTCCATTCTGCTCTTTCCTTTAATTTATTTCTTGTAGCTTGTCGTGATCGATTGTCGTTAACTGAAACGTTGATATAGTTATCATGATCCAACATACGGTTCACTATTCTACCGTTTCCGAACCCGCAACCGTCAATCATGTTAATTTTGACTGTATCATCATTCATTGACAAAGAGTACCCTTCCCCCCCCCCCAATAAAAAAGAAAACAAAAACTGATAAAAAGTTGGCATATGTGCACGTTTTATGTAAACAGTTACGTTCGAATAAAGACGGAAGGGGCTTCCTAAAGTAAATACTGGAGCTATGCCCTCCACGTCTTCACCCCAGATTGTAGGCTGTAAATTGGCAACGAGCCAACGACTCCGTTACAGTATGTCATTCTTACCATGTATTTTCATTGATTTTCAGCGTCACTTCTCAGTATTATCAAGTATAAGTGTATTGAAATAAATGGCTCGTACTGTGTCAGCTATCCCTAATACTATTCAGTTTATGTAACATACGTGCTTAAATACTCCAGTGCCTTTTAAGAACCATTTAGTATTATTTCCATTTTCTACTGCAAGATAATTATTTCAGATTATTTCCCATAAATTGCTAGAATATTAAACACTTCCGTTACGGTTGCTGATTACATGTTGATCGTTTTACATACTATTGAGCACTTATCTATCTGTGTGAATTTTTCATGGTGTTTTCTAGGTGGCATCAGACGACGGCTTGCCGAGTTCTCTTTGCAAACTTTGTTTGGAGAAACTGGAAACTTTTGACAAATTTAGACTTATGTGTCGCAAATCAACTAATTTTCTGTATGACTACGTATCCTCTGCCAAGAAGTGTTTAAGGGATATGCAAATGGAGGTAAGGAACTTAAGCTCAACCACATGACCAAAGTATCGAACTACCTTTCGTAAGGAAATAATTCAACTTGTGTAGCTATGTGTAAACTGTTCCTTCACTCTGTTCTATGTAATTCTTATTTCCTCTTATGTTAATGGGCTGATCATAGTAGCTTTAGGAAACACTTTTAAAGTGGGACCCGATTTTTTCTTTCTATGTTGCCAGCGGATATTAAATTCGAAACTTGGCAATAAGGTAGCATGTATAATCACCTAATATTTCGAGGCTTTGTGGAAGTTCTTTAAAATATATTAAGACTTATCTGTACGTTGTGAATATTCGTCTGTAAGTTCTCTCTTCGTAAAATGAGGGCATACCGGTGTTACGATTTTATATATGTATATTTATGCTTTTAGTAGTGTATTTCAATGTTTGGCCAAAAATGATTTGTGTGCCGAGAGATAAAGAATATAGGGTACTACAACGTCATATATGTATCTTATTTATCTGTAGAAGTACATAGATCTAAATAATTCATGCTGCTGATGTTTGTAACATGTTTAGATTATCTTTAAAAAGGTTACAGCTTATCGCACTATTGTGAACAGATTAAAACCAAGCTTACGAGGACTTAACATAGGTCTCCAATGTGTAGGTTGATGGATAAAAACGGGGATGAAATCACTATATCGTAGGACGCACAAGAATACTGCTGGTGCATGTGAAAACTATGTTTGTATATTCAATTACCAGCTATGTAAGAAGTACTGCTATTAGATTGAGAGTGCATTGGCGTGATACATAGTATTTCCAGAACCTTACGTTGGAAAGTTTTCACTGTTGTGCTTTTATTAAAACAAAACGAACATAATTGTCTTCCCCAAAACTAGGCAAATCTGCTTCAGTAACCTTGCAAATGATTCAACAGGTGTATGGAAATGAAGCCGTAACCCGCTCTTGCGCTTTTAAGTGGAACGAACAGTTCGCAAAAGGTAGAAAGTGGGTCAAACATCTCAGACCATTGATGGCATTGCAGCAGGTATCAGCCATGGCAACTGTCAGGCTATTCTGACAGGAGACTTGAACATGACTCGTGCGGCGGAAAAGGTCATTCCGCATGCGTTAACGGATGACCAGCGCCAATAGAGCCTGACTATTTACGGAGACCTGATTGACAACCCGTAGAAGATGTGACATCTCTGCAAGGAATCATCACTGGTGATGAAACTTGGTATTTTCCTCTACAATCCGCAGCTGAAGGGGTAATCAGTGACCTGGAAATGGCCGTTGTGGATCCGTGGCAAACAACGGCACTGGGACAGTTCCAAAGGCAAAATCTTGAAGTTTTTTTTTTCTGCCTTTAGTATTGTGCACATGGAAGTCATCCCCGAGGGTGCTACTGCGAACAAAGCAAGAATTGTACAAATTCAGCGTCGTCTGCGAGAAACGTTTGAACTGTGGATACGGAACAACACTTGGCTTCTTCTGTACACAATACTCTCGTTCATCGCTTTGTTCTTATTTAAAATGAGCCGGCTAAAGAATTGCCACAAGCAGCATACTTCCCGAACCTGCAAACGTGTGATTTTTTTTCTTTCCCGCCCGTCTAAAACAAACGTTTCCTCTCGTCGGAGAAAGTGATCACCTCAGTTCTTAGTGCGATTTAATCAAACGTCTTCAAGGAGCTCTACTGACGTTGGCAACGGTACATCGTCACTGAAGCACATTACTTGAGAAATGGCTCTGTATATTGTTTTTCGTTATGCCATCTGTTCACAACCAGGTTAGTACCGAATTTTTTGACTATAGTGGTAGCTATGAACAACTTCCAAGGAATAACTTTGAAGCAAAAGTATTGAGATTAGAAGAACGTTATAGATATGTAAATAGCACACTTGATTAGAATAATTGTTCACGAAATTAAGTAATAGTCACCCCAACATAAAATCCACGAAAGAAGACGAAACTAAAGGGAATTTCTTACAGCTCATACTAACAAACTAACTAACATTCATACTAACAAACAAACAAATTCTACAAATAGAAATAAATCACATAGTAAAGAATCAGAACAAATAATGGATATAAATTAGTTACGTTATTAAAATCAAGTGATTACGTAGAAAGGAAGCAGTCATAAACCACTTAATAAAGCACAAAATAAACATACAGAACAAAGAAAACAACATTTAGATATGTCTGTCTGCTTTCCTAAAATTTTCTACTAAATTAAAGGCAGTATATGAAGAGAATGATTCAGTGTCGTGCTAATCTCCACACGACATTTCGTAAACGTTTAATTACGTACAGATAGTTCATTTTTGTGAGAAGACAAAAGTTCGACTATTTAGTAAGTGACTTAAGAATGCCACAACAAATGCGTAGACATGACCAAGAGAAAGTTTAAAGTAAGGCTGAAAGATGATGTCAGGAATTCCAGGGAAGAAAATATACCATCTGTTTTTTCCCAACATCTGATAATAATTACTGTACATAATATCACGGAAACAAAAGTCATACGTGAAGCAGTTAACTATGCAGAGAGATCCGTTTACGAAAATTCTTCACATACGTACGATCAAATCTAGATCAAGTGTAGGTAGTGGCATTTTGGACAGCTGTTAGTTCCCATTTCTGAAGAACTTAACAACTAGAAGCAGGGGAAATAAGAGCACATGTGAAGTTTTTCCAGGATAATAGTTCTGGCAGTGTACACAGCGACTTATGTATTACGCCAAGGCACCCTCATGCTATAGTAATAATCCTTGAAACAGTTGATGATGGCATATCTTTTAGCACGCAGGTGACTGTAAGCAAGCAAAGTTTCTATCTTTCATCAGTAGCTTTCGTTTGCTGACATCGTGTTATTATCGTGCAACCTTGATACTGGAAACGTAGTTGTAGTCTCCAGAAGCTTGCTTTTAATACCAACCGGAACCTTTTTAAAGGAAAACTAAAAACGTAGATATTTAAATAAGGTTAATAATCCTGGGGAGAAGTTTGTTGCATAAGGTTAATATTCATTATTGTTCATTCATAGGGAATCACTGTAAAATGAATCCTGCACAAACACTTCCTTCATATAGACTCTGTACCTAATGGGCTGAAGTACAGTAGTGTTTGTACCAGAACCATTATATCAGTTTTTTCCCCTATTACTGCATTACAGAAAGGGAATTGGAATAGTTTCTGGTGTGGCATTTGGAATGCCTTGCAATCAAATATAATTTCAGTATAGCGCTTACTCTGTGGGCTATCCATGGTTTCTCCCTTTATAAAATATAATCGAAGTTTTTGGATTAGTTTCAAGTTCATTCTGAAGTGAGTAAATCAATGCCTTCGACTGAAAAACCTGATTTCTTTCCAAAACCTTGTTTTAGTCACTTAATGGATGCGATGCGAATCTGAAATTAGAATGTTTTGATTCTACGAAAATGAGGTAAACGTTACCCATTATATCATGACCCATCGACAGAAGTAACTTCATGATTTGAGAATGGGTTGTCTTTGAGTAATATTGGTATAGGGGTGATCCATTTTTGTGTAATTATGCTGTTCGATGAAAGAGGAATGGTCAACCTTTTCGGATTTCAAAGTATTTTCTATTTTAGAAAGGGTTTGCGCTTTTATTAGTGAATTATCGAACCAAGGACGAAAATTCAGGCAGGAACATTAACGAACACTATAAAATCAAGCGCATTTATTTAACTTTTTTAGGATACAAAAAAGTAAGTGTTTAAGATATATTACTTTACTTACTTCACACGTGACGTTGCAGTTCAGTATGTTGTAAGTCATACAATGTTACTGCTATCCTTAAATAACCGGTTCAGTGATAACTACTGGATTTTGATGTTTTGTTTTTATCGTGTTCATAGTAGAAAGTATCGATATCACAAATGAGTAGATTCGAAAAATGCTGTGAAAATATTGCAAGTTTTCGAATACTCGGAGACTCAGATGACAACCACCATAACTCATGGCTATTTCTATCAGTAGCCTCTGCTTTCAGGAATATGTTGTAGCATATCTTCTTTATTTCTTCGTCAACTTTACTGGAGTCTCTGGTAAGTAGTTCTGCTCTTTCTGAAGCGAATTCATTCTCTTGTTCCATTTTTATTTTCTTGAATGAAAATGTCATACAAGTCACAATGTCCTCCAGCTTTGTAAACTACTTCTTGAATTATTCTTGCAAAGCATCGAATTGCTTTCAAACTACTAAAAATTAGCAACCGCAGAGTTCCAAGCACTGGTTCTTTAAAGTTTTGACAAAGCTCAATATCTGTTAGATATTTAATATTTCCATCTGTGAAAAGATTTAATTCATTCAGTTTCACAGTGATATCACCAAGGTACGATGGTTTCATTTACCGCTGCTGATTTTCCATCTCATCGCAATGTTCTCTTAGTGTTCACAACTCAGACTTCTGTAAGGCGCTTTCTGATCCCAGAACTTTTTTAGGAGTATAGTGCGACTGACCTAGCACACGTCTGTGTCCTGTAGAAAATCTCCCTACTCTGCTTTACATTCTTCGAACGAAGTTCGAAAATGGCGTATTTGCCGACTTCTTGCTCAAATAGAATTCACATGCTGGAATCATTATTTCATTTGAGCTCAGTCAAACATACCACTTTCTGTTGGACGATACAGTGGTACGATATACGGGGTGGTATGTCTTCGACATCTTTGCACAATATAATTAAATCACTTTGATTCCAACCATAGCTGGTGCTCCACCTAGTGCCATTTTACATGTAGAAAATTTTGTATAGGTTATTGTACCTTCAAAAGCATTGTAAGTGAATGTCTTGATCTTTCGTCTCCTATTTAAGTGGGATAACCATTAGTAGCTTCTCTCGAGACGATATTTCAGGCAAACACGTTTTGAGGAAAATACGAAAAACTGGGTCGTGTCAGTAAGATTTCTTCTGTAGACGTTTGTGCAACTGACCTAGAAGTTCTTTCTTGTAATTTTTGTTCTCTTCCAAGGGCTTCATTACTGTGAAAGTCTCTGACAATAGGTAGTATTTCCGATTTACTTGAAAAACAGCCCCAAGCTACGATCTTCAGCTTTTTGGTCGACAGGTAGACAGACCACCGGTCTTCTTGGCCATCCTTTCACGTTTGTTATATAGCATAACCCTCACGTTTATGGACATTAAGTACTTAGTCTAGTCGTAAATTTTTTTATCTATAACTCTCAGCTTGTTCTTGGGAATAAACTAGTAAAGATTTGACCTTCATTTCAGCAATCTTCTTGTGCCACTGGTGGTTACGAGAGAAAACATAAGAATGATATCCGTTGTTTTCATATTTTTTATCTGGAGTTCGCATCCGCCAATAGACAGGGGACTATGTGTACTCAACTTGATGCTGGATCAGATACACCTAACGTGTGACGACTACTTTGTACGCTGAAAGCTTCACATATTCACAAAGCTCCGTATTAAGCTAATGTGAATGTGTTCTGTTTACTAATATGATATACAATTTCTACTACTAACAACGAAATATAAGTCTGAAAAATCTAGTAAGTTGAAAACGGGTGGAGGGAGTGAGAACAAATATTGATATATATCAGTAATGTGATTGGGGCTCTACCTGATAAGGGGGAAAGGGTACCATGGCGGCTATCTTGAAAGCCTTCATCTTGCATTTAGGTCGAGAATTTTGAATGGGAAAAGGGTCATGTGACATCGTTTTAGGCTAGCTCATTCCCAAAAATTAAAATGTGAAGTTATTTTTCACCTACGTTTATTTGTTTAATAAGTAGGGACTCTGAAAGTTTGAATTTGGCATCATACAACATGTGCTTATAATGGCAGCCATTTTGACGGACACACAAAGCAAGTAGTTTTTCCAATCTTTAGGGTACTTGCGTGAGCATCGGGTTCAACGGTGGCAAAGGGATTTTAGATCATTTGCTGGAGATGATGTAGGTTTTTTATTTTTGTTACAATTCGCCGTCATTCAGATGGCCCGAAAGATAGAAATCAAGGGGCGTGATATCATGTAAACGAGGGGACCACTAGGTGGATGCTGTCCAATGGTCCAACATCCCTGAAATTGGAAATCCAACCGCCCTCGCACCTCTGTAGCGTAGTGTGGGAGTGCGCCATTTTGTTGGGATAATGCAGGAAAAATACGTTTAGGATTCAGTAATGAAGGGGACATGTTCTCGCGAATGATGTCTAGGTGTCGTGCACCAGCTAAGTTACCATGGATGAACACAGGCCACACAATTTGTGTGCTACCACACCACACCATGCCATGACCTTGATCCTGCCACCTGCTTTACTGTCATCTGTCCACGATGAGTTGGCATCAGGGCAATAACGATGGTTCTGTTTATTGACTTCACTGTGGGCATAGAACAGGATCTCATCGCTAAACACACACAAAGGAAACATTGGATCCTCATTGCGCAAACTATAACCGCCTGTATGGGTCATCTTCAACTGTTGGAATTTCAGCTTATACGGGTACCAATTGTTTTCATGCCACAGATCCTGTCTTCTCAAATTTCTTCAATATCTTGAACACTGTTACGTGTGTTATGTCTACACTCTTAGGATGATACGCGTTGATCTCTGCAATCACCCTAGTACTGCGACCACAACTCATTAGCACAATCTCGATCGGTTTATGGAGGTGTAGCTTCATGTTGAATCACCTGGAACGACAGAATGACAAACCATTACCTTTCGCTAAATCCCACGTTTCAGGGGCACTATCACCTAAACAAATACATGTAGGTAAAAAAAAAATAATAACTTGACATTTGAATTTCTGAGAACGAACTAGCCTAGAGCCATATTTCACACCACCACCTTCCCATTTAACATTCTCGACCTAAATCCAAGATGGCGGCTTGGAAGATGGCTGCCATGTTGCCTGTTCTTACGTGAGGTAGATCGATCCCCATTACTGACATCCAACCTATAGCATTACTCTTTTTACCCGTTTTTTATACTTAAAAGGGTGTTTCCGGATTTTTGCCTCACTCTGTAAAAGTAATTATGTAATTAGCATACAAAGCTTTGAAAATTATTTCTGTCTCTCAAAGAGAAATTCAATTTTTTATCTTTCTATTGTGTCTTGTGGTTTACAATTTGGAAGTTAACATGTTATCCCGTTTTATTTTGATTGATGCCAATGTTCTATAAATATTATTATCTAGCAATCAATTTGATGTATAAACTTGTAGTGAGAGACCGTCGTTTACTTCCAGTTGCTAAGATAATCCTCATTACCGTGAAAAAGCTTTCCCTGCTCAACAGAGTCCCGCAGTTTTACACTTGAAGTCAAGTAGATGAGATTTTACGTTATATATATATAAATAAGTTTAGGTTTTTGTTTCAGACTTCTTTTGGCATGTGCAGCATATAAGGAAAGCGAAGTTGGAAAGGCAGTGGAATTATTATTCCTAAGAAAGAAGTGGAGAATATGTACTCGTCTATAGGACGAGCGACATTTTGTGTATTACTCTAGAATTCACATTCTAAATCCAGTTATTTTCTATGGTAAATTTTAAGACAATCGTAAAGAACAAGTATTTCTCACACTTTCTTTGTTTTGTTTGTTTACGAACCACAGAAACTTTGTATTGTTCATCCATAAGTATCGTATGTATGACTTAACCAAGCTGGTTTTTTATCTTGAATTGTGTCCTAAATACATTGTGAAGGACAGTAATAGAATTGAACTTATCTGGGTAGGTAACTGCATGTTAAGGTGGTCTCGACTCTTTTGTCACACGGCCTACTACAGGCAGTGTATTATAATGCAGCCAGACTGTTACGAAATAGCTGTGCATATATTTTGCCTTGCACCTGTGATATTATTATGAGGAGAGGGAGGGACTGAGGAGAGTCTCTGGGAAAACCTGCAGTCCGACTCACTCAAACTTCTTGAAACCGATTTGTAGGCAGCAACATTGTGTCAAAAACATAATTTCTGCTAAGTCTTGTGCCATTTGTGAGTGCTTGCCGAATGTAGTTCTGTTATAATTTTGAGGCCTGAGACGTCTCAAGTCTGATTGATGATGTCTTTCAATGCGCACAGATTAGGACGAAAGGAGCTTTGATAGTACCATCTCTGAACCATTCGTCTGGTGAAATTGAGGAAAAACCATGGGGAAAAAACCTTGAAACGAAGATTGTACCTCATTGAAGCTTTATATAGCAGTTTGTAGGTACCGACCTAAGCTTCTACATTATGTCAGGCAGACGCTTTGTTTTTTTTCTCCGTCAACTTTTGATGGCATTAGAACGAAGTATCGGCTTTATATTTTGTTTTTATTTTGAGTGTTATATACGTAGTAACATTTAACCTTGAAGTAATTCAAGGCAGTTGTGTTATATTGTTGATGGTATGGTCTAATCTTCTGTGACTTGCTTGGGGTATCAATTTTTCTCACCTGTTGAACTTGGAAGTAAGTGAAGCAGACTATTTATAGAGTCTTGGTATTACAGGTCTGGCTGGCTTTCTCTTCTACAGGGTATCATGATCAGTGTAACGACTCCTCAACGGCTCTTTTATATGACTTTCGATACCAGTCAACTGCTGCTTCAGTCCAGTAGCGCTTCTGACGACGAATCTGGCGGCCTGGTTCAAATCCTGGCCAGGGTGCTGGACACTTTTCTTCAGTGCTCCCATGCCTGGCGCTGAGATGCACTCAGCCTCTTTGAGTATCAGTATCCTTGGTACTCCTGGGCTCCGTCCATGCCGTTCACGGTGCGTGCGCATACCAATACTTTAGGGGATACCTATACTTTATCTGCAATTAACATCATGGTATATAAGCAGCACCGGAAACGAGAGAGCTAACAAGTGGCTCCTGAAATACAATTGAAAAATCTCAGTAGGACTGGTTGAACGATGGACAGTTAAAACTCACTTGACCTTTCCTTAGCGAGTCAAACCAGGTATCAGCAGTGAATTTACGCAGTGATGTGCACTGAGCACGAATCGAATACATAACACTTAATATTGGAACTCCTGCAAAAAGAAATTCTGATATAAAGCTGTGAAGTAAGTAGTAATTGAAGCATAAAATCAGAATTATTCTGGTAATCCAGTGTAAACTAATTGTTGATTAAATGACGTGTAGCTTCTGCGACATTTTGCTTGTCATTGGCCATATCTGAATTGTTTACGGTTTACATTATTGTCCTTCTGACGTCTTAAATTATAAAGTAACTAAGGTAGGCACTTAAGTACCACAGCGCAGTAATAATTAAAGTTGCAGCTCTTAATTGCTAGAATTTTCGTTCTTCAATGTATAAAAAGGTATAGCTAGTGACTGTTCGTATGTAGATATAGAGACCATAATCAGATCAAGATTAAGCAGTCATTAATTATTCGAATGTACAGCGTAGTGTACAGCACTAAAGAAAATCGAAAAATGAAAGCAACGTAAGAAAGATGAACCAAAATGGAAAAGTAGTGAGGTGGTAAAAGATAGAGAGAACTAGAGAGGAGGAAAGGAGAAGAGGCCAAAAGTTCAAACTGATCTGATCATTGGGCACGGAACAGAAATTAAATATTTCTTGCAGGGACACCGCTAAAGAAAACTGACAAGCATTAAATGTGTATCCTTTCTGAACAAGTATAATATTTAGTAGTATTAGTATTTTCGTATATTAGTATCTCATATAGACCAATGGATTCAACATTAAATGAAGTTTCAACTCCCAATCAATCGTAGTGGAAGAGGACTTACGGTTCACTGTAAGTGAACTTCTTCGGATCCCACGGTTGAATCAAATGATCCTCCATTTGGTATTACCTCTCTAGTGCTACTGTGACTAGATCCAACTGCACCAATCCAAAAATCGAAGCTTTATTAAAAATGAAATTATTCCTTATGGTCTCATTTTCAGATTTCACAGTAAAACAATATTTAAAATTCGTTCAGCAATGCCAGTAAAGACAAAAATTGGCAAAAATATGCACGCATTAGCTACTCCTTTCACTGCAAAAGAGGCAAACACATTAATGCTTTTTTTTTTTTGTGAATTTGGGTCGCAGCCAAATTCCTCCTACAAGTTTCGGTGAATGGCAGGAAGGTCAAACAGAGACCAGGTATCATGAGAAACTGCGCTTGTTACAGCTGCTATACCGTTCAATGCGTAAATATCAGGACCTTGTGTGTTTTTCTGTTACATTACCTTCCGAGAAGGATACGGAGTGTAGTCAGGCGGACAGATTTATTAGCAAAGGCATGACGAGATTTCAATTTGAATGGAAACATTCTGCATTGAAGTTACAATTGTAGTTGCAGTTCTTGTAGTAAACGATCCTGTCAAAATAAATGATGGAAAATGAACTTGACAAGAAAAGAAGTGCGATTGATATTGTTACAAAAGCTTAAGCAGTGCAGTTAAGGTATGTCGTACCGTAAAAACTGCGCACAAGAGAGACTGTGGAGTAAATTTTATTTATTTATTGGAAGGACTAGACAAATTTAAAGAAAAATATTTTTCATTGAATGAGAATAATTCGGACTAATCTGTATTATCAAACGTAAAAGTTTAATTAGTATCGAAGTCTTGTTGTGGGGGTGTGAGAGTTTTCTTTAGCAAACGAATTTTAGTCTCTCATCCTGCATAGAAAGGACTTCATTACTTTGTTGTTACATGATTTTATGATGACATATTTTCTGTGTAATTAATGCGTCGTATTCAATTGCTAATGAATAAAACTTTGTTTCAGCGATCAATGTCTTCTATGCAACCAATGTCTTCTATGCATTCCAAGCCATATATGGCTGATCAGGGTGGACGTCGAAGACCTCCTCCATTGATGTCTCTATTTTCGTAAGTTTCTTTCAGCTGGAATTAGTTTAGGTTAACTATGGTTTTGGTAAGTCGCAGGGTAATGCTGTGCCATATGAGTTGCTTAAATTTTAATAGCTTAGGATAGATCAGATTGTGTGTTGAATGCTGTGCAAGTTATCTTTTCTACGATAGTTTTATTTTCTTTGCGCATATCAAGAAGTGTGAACAAAGCGCCAATGATCTTAATACAATAATTCTTAAATCTTTATTCTGGTATCTGCAAGTTAGGAGTTCGGGAAGTTCATGTTAAATCTTAATAATTTCCCCGATGTATGAGTTCAGATAGTTTCTAAAAACTTTTAAATGTGCTGGATTTAAAGTAATGGCAACAACTCTCCCATGGACCAGTCACTTTATTTACAGGCACAACTCTGACATCCCTCAGTGTAGTCCAAGTGCGTATTTATAATTTTTTCACACAATCTTCGAAGACGTTGAACGCCTCTTGCTTGGTCGTTTCTGTTGACGGCGTGGACCGGGCACTCTAGGGCGCAAATCAACTTCTCCTTGGTTTGGAAACCCTTCTTTTCAAGTAGCCCTTTCATTTCTGCTACAAGTTAGTCAAAGAAACTCATGCCAGGGAAATACAGAGGGAATATCAGTATCTTACCCTGCCAGTTCCGCAGGAGTTCGGTTTCAAGTGCAACGGCAAACCATCACTTCCACTGAAAACGGCTCAACATTTCTTATGCAGGTTCGTATCGAGGGATGTGAAGTGTCCAGTATGCAGTGAGTTTTTGGCTCCCGAGAATGGCCTGTGTAATGTGTAACATTGTAAGACTGCTCCACAAACACAGCAAAGTAGTTGGTTCCTCAGACAGCCTTGCATATAACTAGGTATTGCCACATAAGATCATCAGGAGTGTTCCTCGTCCCTTCCAAACGGTCACTATAAGGAAGATCTTAAGCTTGTTTCATTCGTTTCATGCCTGTTTTCTGTGTGTATTCGTTTCGATACACTACTTTTACACAGGTTTTCTACGTAGAGCGTTCACTTCGCATCCAGGTCATGAACTTGATGTCAACGATCAGTCATCCTGACAAAGATTTTCCTCAGTCACTCCAGGCTAATGTTGGCATAGTAACTTCTAGACCCTGATGGACTTCCCATCTCACATTCTCTTCACCATATTCCGGTGTTCGCTAAAAGTTGCCTCAGGGCCATAAATGAAATTCAAATTGACACACGACACGCCTGCCTGTTAGCGGAAACACAGCTTCATCTGCGTAATACACGAAACATGGCAGCAGTATGTCCACTACCTTAAATCCAGCCCACGTTTATTGCTGTGATGGAAACTAATAGTAACCCTGTAACTTAAACTTTGATTTTACACAAAATCTTTATCGTGATGTGGGATAGAGCACGGCAGTTCTCAAATTTTTTTAGGGTGAAGCATTGCGTACCTTGTTATAAAATACACTGACTGTGCTGTAAATGACACACACACTGAATTCACACATACGCATGATAAACTGTATCTCTCCAATGTCGTCATTTATCCTAGTGTTTGATCCTCCGCCGAGGAAGTATAGACTATGAGAGTGCTGTCCAAGTCTACAAGATGCTCTCATGGCTTTATATTTGCCGCCTTTTTCCCATGGTATTATTGCTTACAAAATGTTGCTTGGCAATTCTAAAATGTTTCATATTTTTCGTTGGAGTTGGATCTTTTGTTACTTTTCATTCTACGGTACATTTTTTATACAATTGATATAACGTACACTGTCATCGTTTTACTATTTCTTTCTTCATTAAATATCTTATCAAATTCTTCTAGAAGTATTTTGAACCCTTTATCGTCTCTTTACACAAAATTCTTCTTCTTTATTTTTCTTTTAGATGTGAGCGAAAGTTTCCTTCAGATTCTTCTCTCTTCTCTAACCATCCATTTTGACCTAATGAGATTACTGTTCATACCCTAAAACCAGTTGGATTTCTTTCTCTTTCCTTCGAGCTTTTATGAATTTTTTTCATCCCTTTAGATCACAGCTTATCTTCCTCTTCTTTTTTTTTCAGATGTATTTTTGTATCTGTCCCATTTCTTGTGCCCTGTCTTTGTTCGGATTGTGTTACTTTTCTCTATAATCTCTTTACGTTCTTACTTATCTGATTGTATTGTCCTTCATTTTCATCCTCCATTTTCTTGCAGCATTTTTTCTCGAATTATTTCATTCTTCCTTTGTCCGTACTTTATCTGTTTCATCTCCTCTCCTATTTCATTGTTTTCCACATCAAACAAACAATGCTATATCTAGATTTTGTTACCTTAGCTGTTCCAGGCAACCCCAGGTAGCATGAGGATAACGTGTGGTTAATACTTTACCTACCTACAGTTTTCTCATATTATTGATTTTTACGCTGTGTTTTCTAAATGTGAGGGTGAGGTAACAACGAAAGCTAAAGCGAAAATCTTGCTACGTATGAATTACTACAAGGTTTTATATGTTCATATTGTTCGCTACTCCTTCCCAACTTGGAACTTCTTTTTGTTAAAATTTCTCGTCAAATTTGTGTATCAGTTTCTCATTTTTATTATCTTCAGCGCTAATTTTCTTTCATATATATTTGTTTTGCTTAAAGTTCTTTAGTTTTATATTTAACTCTGGTAGATCCAAACTAAGATCAAAGTAAATGACTGTAGCATTTTCCAGAAGTTTTCGAAATATTTGGGCTCTGACATATTCCACTTTCATGGCTTTTCCGAAGACTACAGTATTCTGTTGCATCCTCTTCGTTCTGCCCTGAATTTCACCGGTACTTCCATATTCAGCTTAACTAAGTGCTACTGCATGAAAGTTGTTTGCTGTTTTTTTTAACTAGATATGTCAAATGATTATATTACTTACGTGGAGACTAGTAACCTCCCGCCCAATGATACAATTTTTAGATTATCTCATCCGAACGTCGCCACTAATGTTCTTATATTTCTGAAGACTTCGGAAGTGTTGACTAAAGATGGCCATAACATCTAAAGGAACTTTCTGATTACTTCTAGAACGTAACTTCAGTAAGTAACAACAACGCTCCCTAGTGTAGGCATCTTTACTGTTCCCGGCATTGATTTGATATAACATGCTCTGTGCTAGAGTAGGTTAGATATCTATACATATCGACATTTCAGTCATTTAAAAATATTACTTCTTACTGGTATCATACCTTCTAATTTCATTTGACATCCCATATGAGCTTTACAATATGTGATATGTTACCTTCAATATTTTATATTGAGTTCTTTTACAACAGTCATTATCCCAAGTTGAAGTCCAGTTTTAAACTCCATTTGACAAAAGCTAATTGACTCGTTGCTAACTACTCGTGCTTAAATTCATTCATCTCATAGTCATACATAACCGTTCATTTTCATTTTCTCTTTTTATATTGCTATTATGTTTGAGTAATATGCTGTGATCTTCATACCTCTCAGTTCTTTATCAGGAAGTTTGTCACTTGGGTAATTCCAAAAGTTTCCGGCACGAATAACTTTTATAGGTAGTAGATAGAAAACACTAGAATTACTTTTCTATATAATCACCCTTTACTTCAATACACTTTTCACTCTTAATTAGGATTTGTATACTTGCAAAAAAAATAGTCCGAACGTTTGTCTGCAAAGTGGCTAAGAACTTCTTCTTTCACCTCTTTGTCGTCCGAATTGTTTTTTCCTTGAAGGCTTTTCTTCAGTTTTGAGAACAAGTAAAAATATCTTAGCACTAAATCTGGCTGTAAGAGAATGTCCTGGAAGTTATAGTTCTTCACTGCTATGTTGGTAACAACAACCGTATGGACAGGAGGAGCTTGGTCATGCATTAGGCGAATACCGCGACTACGCTTGCTCCGTCTCTTTTCCTTTATGGTGTCTCGGATTTAGTGTAGAAGTGAAGAATTTGATGTTGCATTTACGGCGGTATTCCTTTCCATAAAGTTCATTAGGAGTTTCTTATGGGTAATTCTAAATACGGTTGTCAGAGTCTCAACCTCGGTGAGATTTTCTTCAGCTTCAGTTTGTTTATCATCGAGCAATCCCTCTTCGACAAGAGACACATTTTCCTCCGTCATCACTTTGACTGGCCAACTATCCCGAAGTTCAGTGGGACGGAGAGGCTTTCCGTAAACACCATCCAATTTTTCTTTGATTGCTTGTAGAGAAAGTAGTTTTTTTAGGGAGAAACTTGGTCACATAGCAACACTCAGATTTAAACATTTTAGCAACTGAACGCGCAACGACCCATTCAAATGACGCACAGTGCGGCCGATTCCAAAAAAGCTGGCCAAAAGTTAAAAACGCCAGTGAATGATCTCAAAATCTGTACTCGTTTTTTTTTTTTTGGGAGGGGGGGGGGGTCGCTGATTACGAATCTGAAATCAGAGTTGCAAAATGTAACCCCCGTCATTCCCTATTGATAACCTCTATTCGTGAGACAGCCTGTATATCATGTTACAATCAAGATGAATATCATGTTCATAGTTTTTGGGTCGCTGATTACGAATTTGAAGTCAGAGTTGCAAAATTGAACACCCTTCACAACATTTTAACATTTTAGCGTATTCTTAATTGATAATTGTTTTTAATGAAATATGTTGTTTAAATAAATGACTCCTGATTTGAGTTTGAGCGGCCATTTTGAATCCAAGATGGCGACTTTTTCAATATATTGTAATATTTACCTAAACTACTTGTGGTGATACACCTACCTGTATGACAAATTTCTTTTCTCTAGCTTTAATGGTGTGAAAATGGATTTTTGGATCTAAGATGGTGTCTTTCGAAAAAAAGTTTTGTAATATTTTCTTAATCTAGCAGTGATCATGTACGTTCATATCTAATTTGGTGATTCTAGCTCCAGCGGTTTAGGCTCTGCACTCCATACAACAATAGGTTGGGCGGCCATTTTGGATCCAAGATGGCTACTTTTTCAACATGTAATATTTTTTTAAACTGCTCGTGATAATACACCTTTGTGCCAAATTTCGTAGCTCTAGCTCAAACGGTGTGGAAAAATGGAATTTTGGGTCCGCCATTTTAAAATGATTGAATAACAAACATTGGCAACTTGGGCAGATTTTTTTTTTTTTTTTTTACATTGACGAACATACATTTGACTCTAACTTACAATAAGTCTGACAGCGGAACAACACGGAGCAATATAACTTTTTCATAATAACATATCGTATTTTAACGCTTTCAATTAATAAAAGTCAAGAACATTTATTGCTTCACTAATAATAATTATATTTGATAAATTATTATTGCGTAACTTTTCTTATATATTCTACGTACTTTCTTTCAGACGTTGATTCTATTTTATTTGATTGTGATCTGCTTCAATGTAAAGTTTTTATACAACTTTCAACACGTGCGTTGTTTACTGCCTCAGTAACCAATCGATACCAATCGAACAAAGATTCGACTCCTATTCTGGGACAGGTAAAAGAAATTAAACACTTTCATTAGTAATTTCTGACCATTACAGATGTACTGTAACCAACCCAATATGAAAATAATCCCTAACTAGTTACTTTTTTGGGGTCCTTTTTGGAATCGGCCGCACTGTCTAATTAATAATGGCGCGATTTTTTTAATGTCAGGCCGGAAACTTTTGGAATTACCCTTGTATCTCCCAGTTCTTTATCAGAAAGTTCGTCGTTCTTTTCTGCTTCTACCGTTTAGTACGGCTGTTGTTAATTATACTCTCGCTCACGTGACCTGGCTATGCTCTTCCCTCATCATTTTTCCTTTAATGTAGTGTAAGCTGATGTTTCTTCCCTTCTGAATTTTGTAGTTTTTTTGTTTGTTTTTTTGTAAGCATTTCTTTTAACAGAGAAAAGTTGCCACTTTGTATTTTTAATACTGTATACTACAAGAAATATATACAATATAAATTTAGCAAATGCTCTCAAGGAGTATGAAGATAAATTGCAGAAGAAACACATTTGTACAAGATAGAATGGTACAGTTTACGTAGCTAAAGGCCAAACAAGGGTCAAGAAACAGGCACATTAAAAACCAGTCAGAAAACTCGTAGCTGGCACAGCATATTGTAAGTAATGGACACCAGGTAATAGGCTAGAAGCAAAGTATCAAATGCAGAATTTCGTGGTGAGGACCAAATTGCAGGCTTATACATGGGTCCTAAATCGTGCAACAATATGGCGGCCATAAACACAACTAGATTTGCCAATTCATTTATCGGCTTCATCAGAAATGATTGAAGGGTAAAAACATGTAGGATTGATGAAGCTGTCCGAAAATTGGGCTTCGATCATACTTCGTTTTGGTGGATTCCAAAATGGCGGTCTTATGCAGAAACAAGGTAGGTACAATGCTGTGGCAGTGTATTGCAAAATTAATTAGTTACCTGATTTTTTTTTTAAAACCTTCGTTGAATAACTCTGTATGTATGTAGTAAAAAAATATTGTAGTAAAGTACGGGGAAATGTTTTTTACTTTTAATATTTTATATATGTAAAAGAAAAAAAGTGCTGTTCCATGTGTAGTTTTATTGCATTTTATTTGTTATGTGAAATCACGATTTATTTAATATTAAGACACCTAAATTTAATGTTAATTGTATTTTATGGATAACAGTACTCTCACATACAATTGGTTCCGATTTGTACAGAATGTTTTGTACTTGACAACTATTTCGTGTGAAGCCAAATGTAAGAAATTCATTATTTTTCGCATCTCTAATATGTACCGTGGCCCTGGTGTTAAGGCTTCTCTTAGCCATTCCCACATACAGGTTCTTACACTGACAAGTGATTAGGTAAACTTCACCTTTTGATACATAATAACTGTTATGGGTAAAATTTTTATTTATTGTTTTAAGGGGCTTTAGAGCTAGTTTCAACTTATTTTTAGCGAAAATTTTCTTCAGTCTGTCCATAATAGGTTAATACATGGTAAAGGTAAATTTATTATCTTTCGCTTCTCGTGTCGCTTGTTTTCCTTTGTGCGGGATGATACCATTAAATCAGTATGGGTCTATCGTAATCATTTAATTGTCTTATGTTATTGAATATAGTCTACTTCTGTATTTAAATCCGTCGTAGTGGTACAAAAGTTGAGGGCACATAAAAAAGAAATAGTGCCAAATATTATATTTCATTTGTGCGGGGTGGCCAGATTTTACGTGAATATATTGTTCGCTTAGGTTTACTTTCAAACTTGTTTTGTCGATATATTTATAAATCTCAGAAGTTCTTCATTGTTTTCAAGTTCTTTTGTAAAATTGATATTGCAGTTAATATTAGTCAGCTTTTCAAGAAGTAATTTTGTTTGTTTTCCCTATATAAAAATAACGTGTCGTCTACATAGCGATAATATCTGTGTGTTTGTAATCGGGTTATTTAGAATTCGCACACGAAACGGTTCATAACTATTTCGAATATCAGTCAAGCTACTGTTTGGTTTATAAATATTGTCTTGAAGTATTTCTACTCTGATTGATTCTGCGTAAAAACGTTTCTGTGCATCATGAGATTGCAAGATGTATCAGTAAGGATGGAAATATATCTACAGTGTCAATGGAGGCCATCTTTATTCTATTTTCATTAATGAATAAAATAATCTGTTCTTTAACTTGTGTGGAATGTTCGACTGCGTATTTAAATTGGTTCTTATTGACTTCGTTTCCGTTCCTAATGATTGGATTTACTGTTTGAGTTCCATCATTAATAATATGCTCAAGTGCAAGGGCAAAAGCAACAATTTTTTTCTATGATTGATTAAAAGAATTTAAAAAGTGGTTTAAAAACTTGTTTTGATTTAGTAAAGCTGATAAAGAAAATCAGTGTGTAATTCTGGCACAGGAATACTATAGACAGAGCTTGCAACGCAAAATTACAGGACAAGGTTGTGAAATGCCCAATAATAATCCTTTCAAATATATAGATATAAAGACACGTAAATCGATAAAATGTTCAGTACTTTTTGATACAAATATACAAAACCAACTGATAGTTTCTGCACCATCAGTGCCCATCATATACGGTGTACCAAAAATTCATTAAAAAAATTACATTAATTCTTTCAGGTAGACAGCACCAAACCTGCTAAATGATAAGTGTAAGGACACGTATGTCGGAATGACCAAGAGGAACCTTAATACCAGGTCATTTTATGTATTAGAGATGCAAGAAATAATGAATTTCCAACATTGGTCTCTCACAACACCTTAAAACTACCTTACACGAAATAGTTGATGTCAAGTAGAAACCTTCTATGGAAAACAGAACGAATGGTGTATGAGCATTTTTATCTATAAAACATAAGAGTTAAATTATATTAGGATCTATTAAATAAAACATGGTTTCCCATAAATAAAATGCCGTAAAACTACACAGTTTCCTGTTTTTTAATATCGCCTTTTATTTACATTCTACAAATGTGTAAAATATTTTAAAAGAAGTATTTCCTCATTGCAGTGTGGCACTGAGAGATTCGTTTGGGTTGAAAGTATTTAGCGTTATAAGTCACGTGCTTTTCAAAGTAGTGAGAAAAAACATTTATTATTCTAAGTTGTTGAAGTTTGCGAAACATTTAGTAATTGACATTCTCTGCGAGTATATTGTATAGTACAGGCTTTGTGATATTCGTAAGGATTTTAGATATGAATTACAATTATCAGTTGTGAAGTTTATTTAGTTGCATGAGTGGGTGTCTTCAGAGAAACTGGAATTAAAAGGCGGATCTGAATTATATTATGTGAATGTGAAATAATGCGCACTGGCTTTAGTAAAGCTTGAGTATCCCGGATTATTATGGTGTGTTGCTGAATGGTTGATGTCATCTGATTGAGGGAAAAGGACCTTCGTTTCTAGAATATATCTGAAGAGTATTGTTAAATAGCATATGCCACTTAATCTAATTTAGCCTAAGGTATTGCGATTGGTTTGGTGGGTTCGCAGTCGTAGTACGGTTGGCTTACTATTAATAACTGGGCTTTACAGTAGTGATTTTCCTTCTGTTGTATACGGTATTTATCTTAATACTTCATTCATATTTTAACATTGTAGTTTTTTTTCTAACTACGCACAGTTATTCAACGCAGTCTCTTTGTTCTTGAATCATGAAGAAATTGCATTTCATTTGGCAATTCACTGTGGTAGTATTGTATCTACCTTGTTTCCCTATAGAACCGCCATTTTGGATCCCACCATAACATAATTCGAACAAAACTCAATTTTCGGACGGTTTTATCAATGTTCTTTTGTTTACCCTTCCATCACACCTAATGAAGACAGTATATGAAGTGGAGAAACTACTTTCTTATCGTTGTACGATTTGGAATTAGTGAGGATGGAAATCCATTTTGGAGGTAAGCTTAGAAGGAAAGTAATACAAAAATGAGATATTGGAAAGCATTAAAGCGGAAACTAGGTTCAACAGTATGTTTATTGCAGAAAATGTTTAATTACTAGAAGATATAATTAGCGATGTTGAAAATAAACTTAGTACAGTCAACCAGTGGGACGAATTTTATGTTACCGGATCATTCCATATCAATTGCATCAAATTTAGATATACTTTCCACCATACGATCTTCAATTTGGACAGTTATTTCTATCGATCTAAATATAAAAAAATAACAGCAATGGAAAAAATCTTACTTCAGTATTATGAACGATCTACAGAGTGATGCATGAAATTTCAATTTTTTTATTTTTTTTTATTTTTAATTTAATTTTCCTTACTATTTATCGTAATTCAGTTATTTTCTTACATAGAATTTTCAAATTTGCCAAAGAATTTTTATTTACCTTCAGAAAAAGGATAAACATACAGCTTCTTCACTTTTCAAAAATATGTATACATACATATACAGTGGGTAACTCACTTCAAAGAAACAAATTAAGATATGTTGCACTACTTTTAAACAAATCAATAGAGGTGAATTTCAACAAAACTTTTTTTTTTTTTTTTTTAAGTTTGTAGTTTGTAAGGAATTGAAAAGTATATTCATTTAACATTAATGTAATAATTTGTTTAAGGTTTAGGGATATATTGTATATCAAAGCGAAAAAAAAGTGTCAGTAAACATGGATAAAGGGAAACGCTTTATGCTTAATATGTTTAAGAAAATTGACTTGAGAAATACAGAATTTTCTATCTGGGGTTCTAACACTGCTATACAGCTATAATGTTGTCTAGATTGTTTATTTGGAAGCTGCAAAGTAAATAATGCTTAACTATAGTCTGTTCTGCAAAAACAAGGTACATATTTAAAAAATTAACAAATAGATCATTAGCAGCTATGCAATGAAAATTTGCCAGTTATTTTTTTACTTCTAGAACATACACAGTAAAATTTACGGGTTGTAGTAAATGAACTAGGTATGTGGTCAATGTGTATCTCCCACCGCGAAGAAGTTAAACCCTCGGTACCACAGCATGGATAATAGCTAACTAGAAACAAAACTACTGACTATTTTCATTTTGGTGTCAAGATAGATGCTAATTTTTATTTTTTGTTAGATAGTAGTTCTAGGGAAATTTATATCTGAAATATAAGAATAGAAAGAGGGAGAAGACCAACGCAACACGTGAAAATCATGGGACCCCTGATCAGTATTTTCCTTGAAGGATAGTTATCGTAGAGTATGCTTTGAATTCGACTGTATTCTCACTTAACATCATTTATTTAATTTTATAGTCAAATAATAATAATAATGCCTTTTCCCGATGCTTTCATTATTTCAGTTTTCCGAGAAAAGAATATAGCAGTGCTCTTAGTTGTACATACGAATTCATCACATGTTTTTAAAATAAAAAGAGTTGGAGGCCAATGGTCTGAGCGATACATTGGATATTAAAATGTTTGCTGTGTAATTGAATGTCCCATATTGAATTAAGGTGTTCGTTGCCTTCTGTTGTTCTGTTCAGTGTTTTGTGTTGCACGTGAATGCATAGTGATATCTTAGCAACCCTTCCTGGCTTCTTAGCTTACTAAGGAGCATTGCGACAGATAAAGAGATCAGAATCTTAGTCAATAAGTTTTGTTTTAAGCACAGCTTCGATTGAGAACGTGAACCAACTTAATCAGAATTAACTACTTGCTTGGTAAGGACGTGGATAGAAATTGAATGGGACAAAGAACCGTATATAGACGAACGGATATAAGCTGTATTGTGCAGCTAAGCCGTTAATATAGTAGAGCAAGAAACTAGAAACTTCAGTCAGTACTGTTATTTCCACAGTTAAAGCCTCATCAGACCTATGCTATAACCATTGAGATATTGTCAGTTTTCATGCTTTTGAAAAGCCACCCATTAAACTTTAGTGGAATGAGTAAAAGAGTAGCAGTTATAATTACATTTTCTATATCACAACACGTAAACAAAATTCTGTGGCACCGTGCATGAATTCAGTAACTTTAACTGAAGCTTTTATTATTATTATTATTATTATTATTATTATTATTATTATGGACATCCATAAGAATAGCAGTGTGTGGTCTGTTTTGTTCTGTTTGTTTTTCGGACGTTATTGCTTACAAAAGTATTAGGATTTAAGGAATGAGGGACAACATGCTTAGTCCCATTCGTGACTTTATCTCATGTTTTTTCTTCAATTTTGATGGTTATGGGATGATATAATTACGCAGTGCCACAGAATTACTTTTTACTTCATTGTTAAAATTACATTTTCTTTTGTGTAAGTTCCGTTTCGTACAAACTTCTTCAGCTTAAAATTAAAATGTTCTGCCAGTGTATTAAAGTTTGTACGATTGTATCTTGTATGTAGTAATATCTTTAACAATTCATTAATTCGAATTGAATAATGCTTACAACAAGTAAATGCTGGACGTTAAGGACTTCTGCGTATTTGGCACATATCCTCGCTCCATGAAGATATCGTTACAGGCGTATATCTGTCAGTAAGGGTCTTTATGTGGTAATAACAGACAGGGTGTAACGCCATAATACTGGGGTTTATTAACAACATAGCCCTTATGGGGTAGTAATTGATACGGGAGTGTATATATTTTAAACATCCTGATCATTAAAGTACAACGATCTTGTCGAAACTATCTCATCATTAATAGTGACATTAACTTTGTACTTGACGTAGTTATGGGAATTAAGAAGAAAGGAACTGGAAACAAAGTCAAGGATCTCTGTTGTATGTCCTGTCTCATTGTTACCTGTTAAGACTGAGGAAAAACCTGAAAAAGCCTCAAAATACCGATCAAATCAAGAACGCCCTCGTATTTTAACTTTGGTGTACGAGCCAGACGGCAACTATGGCATAAGCCCATCACATGAGTGAGGGATAGTGTCCGTCGGCAATCACTGCCCCGGCCAAGGAGAGGATAGGCAGCGTAGCAGTCAGGGCCTTTGTGTAGGTACCATACCGACATTAACCTTGTGAGACAGAAACCCTGGGAAACCTCAGTCAGTATGGCAGACAGTAGGAGACGAAATTGCTTTTCTCGCCAATCCGATCTAAGGTCACCGTCTGTAACCATTTGATCACACAGGGACTTGAATTATTTTCTTGTTCATTACATTTCACTGGGAAAATTTTGCCGTTCACTCCATATCTTTGGAATGAAATAAACCACGACGACGGTTTTTTTTTTAAGTCTACCTCGCTGCTGAAGCACTTGGCGTAGTCTTACTTAGCTGCATGGTTCCATATCAGATGAAGCTCTTTGGCAAACTACCTTGTGGAATTGAGACTGTGCTTTAATAATTTATTGCACTTGTTTGCAATAAGTAAAGATTGTTGCGTTTATTAACGTTTTCTTTTTAATTTAAAGGATTGCAAATTGGGTAGTTTAGTAACATCAAAATTATATGTTGCGTAATCGAAAGTTTTATTTTAATCCACTAGAATAGAAGTATTTACTCCAGCACCATTTTTAAAATCTTATCTTACTACTTTTTAATATCTTAATCATATATATCGCGTTGCGAAGTAAGATCAATAACTATAGATGCCACATCTTAAACTCACAGGAAAAGTCAGTAACTTATTCGAAGTAATAAGTAATTCAATTCCCATCATGTATTTATATACCGTCAATCAATCTAGAGTCGAACAATTTCTAGTCGCCCCCTTTCAGATAAATTGGAACAGTCTGCTTGTGCAAGATATTTATATGCGATTTATGCCAGATTGTATTATTTTCTGACAATATTACACACACAGACAGAAAATGAAATCGCAACACCAAGGAGTTATGCTAGGGGAATGAAATTTGGAGCGAGGTTAGTCTGCACGATTTGTTTATTTTGTTTGATACATATAACGTACACGATGCTCACGCAGCGCTGTGTCAGGATTAATTGTCGTCCTTCTCATTAAGCACGCTAGTGCTCGCCACATTGAATGCCACTTCGACATCCTAGAGATGTCTAGTGTCATCCTGTGGGATGATAGTACTCACTTACTGCACCTCGACTGTAAGATTAGTAGTGGTCATTGCTGCTTGATGAAGCTCGCATCCAGTCATTTCCCACACTCTTGATGGGCAGGAGATCCGGTAATCTTCCCGGCCGAGATATTACGTTCGCATCTTTTTAAGTACGTTGGATGGCAGCTTGCGGTATGGGAACGAGCGTTATCGTGCTGAAACCGGTCCTCCTCAATGCTGTTCATGAATGACAGTATTACGAGTTCGATACCAATGTGATGTGAACTTTCGCCGTCAAGTGTATTCGAGATAACAACGAGAGTGGTCCTGGTATTGTATGATATCCGTCTCCGTATAATGCCAGGGGTAGATCAAGTATGTGAACGCCGGATGCTGCATTCCAACTGATATTCACCAGGCCGCCGCTTTGACCCATACTAAGGCAGAAACGACTCTTCTGCGTGAAGAGCAGAGTTGCATTCTGCCCACCAATAAGGTCTAGTTGAAGATACATTTGACAGTGGCCAGGAGACTTTGCGTGAAGGCTTCTCCAGTAGACGGCTCAGAACAGTTGTGATGTCAGGTCTCACGGTGGCTCGAATTGAAGCTACAGACATCCTCGAATCCACCATGCGTCTAGTTCACCAGTGGACCGAGAGCGCCTGTACCTGAAGCTTATGATAGTAGTTCTTTCGTGGACCCGCCCCCTCTTCCAGAAAGCCTATTACTCGCTCTTGTTCAAATCGTCTTGTCGCTTTCGAGATACTCTGCATACTCGTAGTACACATCACTACAGCCTCTGACAGTTAAACTAACTCTTTATGAATAGCTCTTTATCTGTCTACTAAAATAGATAGATCATTCTGCGTGTGGCGTGCTGCTGCGTGCATATCCTGGGAGTTATATCAATGTATTAATAATAATACATCTTCTTCTGTTGAAGTTTCCTTCACCAAACGTAACTCCTTGATGTTGGAATTCCACTGATAACATACCAAGTAATCTTCAGTGGTCGGACGATTCATCCCTGAATACGGTATTGACGGCACCCTGTAATGCTGATGTATGTATGAACATCAGAGATAGAAATAGTCTAACCCCATAGGTAAGAAGGTTTTTACGCGACCTAATTAATTAGTACGAAGATGCAGAAGTTTCGATTCTTACATGCAAGATATTATGATCTAGTTTTAAATCATGATCTTTGACTGTATGCTGGAACGATATAGGTATTATAATATTTGTGATTAAAGTGGTAAACATGTTTATGGATTTAAAAGAAATCAGAAGTCTTCCTTCAAGTGTTATAAACATTTTCGTAGTTTTAAAAAAGCTTAAACTTCATTTCGTAATATTTACAAACACATTGCCACTGGTTTACAACATTTTATTCAACTGGCAGACTCAATCTTGACTTCACAATTAATTTTTATTTTCCGATAACGAACTATTTAATATTTCATCAATGTAACAGTTAAATTTATAATCCTCGTATAATAATTAACTGCTCTTCTCAAGAACGAATTGCTAAAATTTGGATATCGATAGTTTTTCATTTATTTCAGTCCTAGTAATCATGACCAGAGCCCTGCATTCAGATCCAGTCTCGGTCCTGCCCGGCCCGATTCTACATCCACAACTTCCGGTTCGATCCGAGCCTGACTATCGGCTGGCTTGATTGGGATCGACACCTTTTTCTGGCCGCATTAGACAATGTTGGCAAAAATTTCTGTCGAGCCAAAAGTGTGAACATAGAATCGGGCTGGGATCTAATTCTGACTTCAATACTAAAATCTACACATTAGTTTAACGAGTTCCTGTACACTCTCCGTAAGCATCCTGTCCCGGTTCACAACTTTTTATTTTAAGTTACAGGAAGCGACCGACTCAAGCCCGTTGGATGGTATGGTAATTGATATTAAAAATTCAAAGAAAAGTACTTATATATAGCAGTCATGAACAAAAGTAAATAGATGCTCTCAAGGATTCGTTGTTGAAGGTGTGTGAATTGAAAAGGCGCAGATTTGTGAATTGAAAGAAATAATACGTCTTTTTTTTCGTATCATGTAAAATGAAAGTATGCTATAGAAAATTATAATTTTATCGACTGTTTTCAAACTATATTAACAAAACAGCTTTAGCCAACTTATTTAAGCTTTGTAGAGTATGGTGAAATAAGTTTTAAAAATTGTGCGTTGGGGTATTCATTGTGAAGTACAAAATAAGGAGTTGTAGAACAAACTTATACGTTTAGTTTTTTGTAATAGATTTCCTGTAGATGGCAGTTTTCTCTGTAGCACCACCGTTCTCTGTTTTATGTTGCTTTCCTGTTTGAAGCTAGATTGTTTTCTAGTTTCTCGTTCTCTTAATCGTTCAGTTTTATTTTTGCACGATACTGCTTTTATATACTTTCCTTTCTTTATAGTTTTAATCGTATACCAATGGGCTAAAATTTGATTCAAGAAGTAATTTATGATTTGTTTGCCAACGTGTACTCTTCACTTTAGTACTGAATCTGGTATGAATTCTCCGAGTAAGAAAAACCCTTGAATTCTTTCATTCGAATGAGCCTGAAATCGCTGTTTATTTAAACAATTTTCACTCTCATTTATTTCGATATTTACAGAAATAGATTGATTTAGAAATGAAAGTGAGAAATTAAAATAGAACAGTAATATTTCCAAATTTTGCCGCCCTTGTTGTTGCAATTGAGATCTCAGGCTTTAGCTAGAGCTACGCTACAACGCTCTAAGTGCTCGAATAGTATCTATCTATTTTTTAAATGTTTTTTTTCTCTTGGATTAACAGGCAGTTATGGCCTAAGCATATCACATGTTCTTCGGCCAGAAGAACGTTAGTTTGAGTACCATTGTGGCATTTACTGAGTAAGAGTGAGGAACATCCTGAAAAGCATTCGCCAGGATGGGTGGCAGCTGGACTGGAATCTGCGTGCCTCCCCAATGGCATCTATCTGTCTGTCTGCAGTCCTTTGGGGAACTACTTGGGCCAATTTATATCTAGGATCATGGCGAATGTAAATCATTCAAAATTAAGATACTTCAGGTCCATACTTTAATTTGAAGAAATCACTTTCAACTATTCTATCTAAATTTGAAGCACTAAAAGTAAAATAATATTGCATTACTCTCATATATGGAACAATTTGTACTTATGCGACGTTCAAAATGCTGTTGCCAAAATTAAAATGGCACTGTTTTGGCCCATATAACTAATGGGTTTAGTTTATAAACTCTTTTTTGGATGTGGAGGAAGCCTGTTGATTGAACTAGACTAGTGTTGCTATACTGGGACTAAACTAAAACTCTTATATAGCCAAACATTTAGTAGTTCTCTTTATGCTTTTAAAATATACGAAAAATGTTTTGTTGTTCTAGTAGGAAGCGTGATGTACAGTGTACGTATTAATATACCAACATACGTTCGATCACAATAGAACTAACAAGGAAGGGTCATAAACGTGTAAAACGGACTTCTGAATCAAACATAGGCCATTCGAAAGAGATAACAGAGACATGTTCAGGGGCAAAACATTAGGTGCCATGGACAACGGGGTAGCCCCCTGTGCCCCATAAACCCTTTTAAAAGAAAGCCATTTGAAAGAAATTTGAGACTCGCAGTTAAATAGCTATTGCATCAACACTGTTCATTGGAGAATCATGGTTCATACCTCATTCTCTTCAGAAAAAACCAAGCATTCCAAAAGTGCCATGCATTTGCGCCCATGACGAATGCGGAAAGAGAAATTTGAAAGAATTTTGCGAAAATTCCCCCCAAAACTCCGTTCTATCAACTTTGGTCCCCTCGAGCGGCCCCGGGTAAGACCACACAA